>JBBPBX010068960.1:0-18986 GCA_038048925.1 Garcialebias charrua
GTGTGTAGGTTAGGAGTTGCCACAATGAAACAAGTTTCAAATTAAAAACTAAAACTTCAACATTGTAAACATTATTGAACAGCTTTTTTATTTTAATTTGAGACTTGAACATCTCTATTTCTGATCTCAGTCGCATGAGAACCTCCTCTCACTGCAAAAAAAAAAGGCACCTTGAATCATTTGAAATGTTTTCTTGTTTTTTTAATACATGATCATTTTGGTCACTTAAACTACAACAGTGAAAAATTAGTGGGAATCGCCCTTTAGCCATTTCCAAAATCACAAGCAAACTTCAGCTTTGTAAATGAAACGGTGAATAAACACGTACCGCTGCTGGATGGACTGTGTGATCCGGTGAGTAGCTGTGGTGCTCTGTGTCTAGTGTCAGGTCCAGTAGCACCTGTAAGGTCTGGTCTTTGGTTTGGTGTCTGATCCATGATTTTACATTCAGTACCAGCTGCAGTAGCTAGTAGAGCATCCAGCGTTGCCTGTCTGATTTTTTTTCCCCCAGCGTCTTTCGCTCGCAAGTCGGAGGCGGGGTTTAGGCACTTTGTGGCTAAAAATTGTTGGCACGGCATTTGAATTTATCTTTCACAGGTAAAGACCACCAGTCAGCTCCTCCATCCATTTTGACCGTACAAATGACTCAAAGTCTTCTGGAGAGAAGTGCTGAGAGTACAAATGTGGGTCTTTCTGAAGTTTAGTTCTTCTGACGGCTTTTTCCCAATGCGTTCTTCTTCTTTTTTTCCATGTGGGAAGCTATGCACACTCACCTCACTTTTTCTACCTTTTTCTGTTTTGAAATTACAGTAAACAGCAATGCAGTGTGGCATTATCTAAATTTACACCAGTTAAACGCAATATAAAAAAGCTGCGTAATGTTAGCCTTGCTGTGTTATTCCTCCAGATTTAAAAAAAGGACCTAACCACCTCACTCACATATATTGCACAGGTGAAAATAATTGTGAATTTCTTGGGTGAAAAATACAACAAAAAGGTATAAAGTTTTTCAATTACGGTAATTAAGTTTTTACATATCACAAACAGCAATAAACAAGTTAATAGGAAATTTTTAAGCCAGCATGTTCAACTATTGTCAAAATTACTGACACATTTTACCCTGTACATTTGGTTGTACTCAGCCTATCATAAATGAGGTATTATCCAGGTTTCATAACTAGAAAAGCCTTCAGTAAAAATCATTCCAAGTGCCTACATTAAAGAGACCTGTAATTCGTGAAAGTGAAACTGCATCATCACTGAAAAGAAGGAAATTTTAGATACAAACCTAATCTGTGAAGCAGGACTTTTGGGTTGAAAACAGCATCTTGGGTTTTGTTGTGTTGCAGTTTGTTCTTTAAACGACACTGTTCCTCTTTATACTCTGCATCTGTTGTTTCCAGAAACTCCAACACAGTGTTGCCAGGTGAGAAATGTAGGATTATCGTACTAGAGCCCTAAAATTATCGTATTTTGAGGGAAATTATCGTACACCCGTCAAAACCAAAATAACAAGTATGCACTGTAAGAATTATGAGGAGGGCAATATTAATACTGACCTCTTTATCCTTAATTAATCTACTTATTCAGATTGAATAGTAAATTCACGGATTCTGTTCTTTTTCAGTTTACCCAATATTTCTGTGATCTTTATGATGGATAAATACACAAAGCCATTAAGTGACAAAGACGTTAACTTAGTTTGATATGTCAAAGAGACACTATCATTTATTTAAAATAAATCAACTAAATTAACACCATTACACTTGATTGACATGATTTCACTTTCTTTCAAATTAATACGTCAGCAAACTTAAATTTAACACAACAGACATAAATATTGGATGTTAACATATTTAGTCTGTGGGCATTTCAGCTTAAAATAGTTTCCAGCTTAGATAGAGAGGGAAAGATTTAGGAGGAGAAATTTATGGAGGAAGAAAAGTTAAGAGTCAGGGAGTTATCTTGATGTGTTTTAACCAGAAACATGGCAGTTCTCCGGCCGATTAAAGCTACACGTTGGTACCCTTGGCAAAGCATTTGACGACTTGTTACCTCGTGAAGATGGTCAGTCTCCCTCGGTCCAGTTTGGTCAGTTCGTTTACCATTCTCAGCGTCTCCAGACGTGCGCCTTGACTCGAACCGAAAGTAACGGCAGCTCCTGGTGGTGTTTCCAAGATAAGACGTTCCTTAAAGGAATGTCAATAAAAGAGAGCTTTTCACGGCTTGAAATAGATTTATAACAGGCATGTTATAAATCTTTTAACTGAATGACGTGTCCTTAGCGTGTGACTAGACGATCATCAGTTCTTTGGAGAAGACCATAGTTTGAGGCTTACTCCAGCAGACTTCCGGAAAACAGGAAGTCAGAGCTCTTTTAAGGCTAACTTGACCTAGAAAGACGTAGCTCTTTCTGATTCAGTCTGTTAAGCCAGGAGCCACTGAGAGGAGGCATAAGTTAGATTAAAAATGTCAGAAAGGATAAGAAAGTTAGTTTAAGACGCCAGTTTCATGATACAGCAGATTTAGAACTTTCTTAACTCATTACCAACACTGTTGTATGAATAAACAAACGTCATCAGAGCATAACATATGGGACCTATTAATGATAATAGCTTGATTATTAAATAGGACAAAAACAAAAGTCTTTGGGTGTCTAGATTGTCCTGAGCTCAAGCTAAAATGAATGAGATAAAGTGTTCCTTTTATCTTCACATGCAAGTTCGAGAGGAGAGGAGAAATCCTCCATGTACAACATTTTGAATTAAGCAGAGTATTTGATTTATCTGACATTAAAATGTACTGATGCTCTTACAAATAAAATTATTCATTTGATAACATTTGAATTAACAAAATTAAAAGAAGTCTCTGTGACCCGAGATTGCACCTTTGACACAGCAGTGAAACACAGTTTAACTCTCACAGAATAACACAGCTTAAAAGCACACATCATGAAAATGACAAAAGTTATTCTTTTGATCACATCAGCCTAAAATCAAAGATAGAAATAGTCTCTTTTGGTGACTATATTTATCAGATTACAGCTTAATGAATGATTTTGTAGTAAATGTCTTGCTTTACTGAGAGGTCAGTAAAGGTCATCACTGGACAGTTCAAAAACCTTAATTTGACCCTGGGTAGGTCCACTACAGCACTATAGTCACTCTGTTGTTGAATTGCGTCTAACAGGCACTCACAGCGTTGTGGCATCAGTACGGGTGGGAACCATAGACAATAATACGTATTAATGTCTGGTGGCAACTAATGAGCCCGCCCCCCCCGCATTTCTTGTTTTGTTTCATGGCGGTTTTAATTTAATAACTCAACTAAATTCTGTCTATTAAGTTTGTATTTTCAAGGAAATAATAACTTGATATTTAGCTTTACTGATATCACTACTAAAAACATCCCTAATTGTAAATTTAATATTAATTTTATTTATTTATTTTTGTTAATGCATTCTTTCTGTTTCATACCTTGGACATCCCATAAAGACATGTTGAACCGTTTCAGGGAGATTGCTGGTGCACATGTCACAAAAAAGTCCTGTTGCAAGCTTTCCAATTATTTTAAGAGATTTATTAAGGTCTGTGTGTCCTGTTCTAATGCGAGTAAGTTCCTGTTTCTTCCTGCTTTCTTGTATATCCTACCTTTTTTGTTGTGTAAATGTCTTCCTGTATCAGAAATGTCCCAGGTTTCCTGCCATATTTTCTTAATATATTTCTTAATTATCATTTAACATTTAACTTTATATAAATGTTCTCTCATTTTCATCACTTCTTCTTCCAGACCGGTGTCACACGAGACGTCGGCTCTGCTTTTTCTTCTTCTCTAACTCATGGGGCGGGCGCAGCGGGCTATTCAGCCAATCATGGTCGTTGTTCTGCACATACGTCACTCTTAGGTCACATTTAGAAAAGCACGATTGGCTGGAATTTCAAGATGCATTCAGGGTTCACAAAAAAACTCAGACAGACCGTTGCGGCAGGCTGATGGAAACCGATCACAACTACACATTCAAGGAATGGCCAAATTATCGTATTTTTGGCCTTTTTCGGGATTATTGATCGTACATCGTACAGAGGGTAAAATTATCGTATAAATACGATAATTATCGTACACCTGGCAACACTGCTCCAACATTTCTTCTGTAGCCAGTTCCTCTCGTTGTTTAACCTGTTGTCTCCTCATCCCTGTTAGCTGAAGTTACCTTAAAATAATAGATACAGAACTGGTACAGATGAGCCGAACTCAAGACGATTAGATTACTGCAAATGTTACAGTAAATTAGCTTGTAATCTAAAAGTGCATCACATTTCTGCTTCTTCTTCTTAGTTTTACTGGCGGTTGGCAACAAACCTCTCTCCTCATGTATCTTCTCTCTTTTTCATATTTACTACATTCTAATATTACATGTTCTATTGTTTCATATTTTTCACAATGCTCATAATTGCCAGAATTATACTTTTGAATTTTAAAAAGTGTATAATTAAGTCCTATATGACCAAATCTCAACCGTGTTATCACTCTTTCCTCCTTCTTTCGATTTATTCTCCCCCCTACAATCTGGATTTTATAAAACCATCGTCCTGTTTTTCCTTCATACCACCTTTTTTGCCATGCTTTCATCAGTTTTTGTTGAACAATACTCAGATTTACTTGTTTCAACTGGAAAACTAATATTATTCTGAATTGCCCTCTTTGCCATTTTATCTGCCCTCTCATTTCCTTCTACTCCAATATGTGCTGGAACCCACACAAATACAGTACAACTATTAAACCCATATTTTGTATTCTGAACAATGTATGCTATATTTCTAATAATATGTCCGTCCTACTATCTGAATGATTAGATTTTAAACTTAATAATGCAGAGCTTGAATCAGAACATATTGTTTTTAATGGTTTTATGTCTTCTACCCACTGTAACGCTAATACTATTGCCAACATTTCTCCTGTGTATACTGATAATCCGTCTGTAATTCGTTTTCCTATTTTTATATTGAATTCTGGTACTACAAAAGCTATTCCTATTTTTTCAGTTAATTTTGATGCATCTGTGTAGATTTTAATATATTGATAATAATTGTTTAAATATAATTGTACTGAATAACTATCTATAATGTAAGACCAGAGCTTAAAGTGAAAAAAAATCCTGAGCCTGAACTTTTTTGTGTTGATAGAATAAAATCGTAACATTTTGCCAAATGTTATTAAAAATGCTCTCTGAAAAGTGCAAACAACTGTTTTTAAACAATTCTGCTTCAAGTAACAATGACTTACATGAAGTTTCAATGTATCTGAACTTAATGTAAAATATGAGCCTCAGAGAACTGCCATGCAGCAAAAAAAAAAAAAGAATAAAAAAAACCTCAAAAAGACAACGCCACATTGAACAGACACATTTCAGTCAATTCATCTGCAATAAATTTAGAATACTCAATATCACAATCTAAAAGGAAGTTCCACAGAGCTGGTTTTAGGACGCCCAGCATTCTAAATAACTTTTACAGCAAGAGCTGGAGTCATCTCCAGCATCAACACACAGATGTGCAGTGAAAAAGTTTCATGTGAACACAGACTGTTAAAACTCTGATAAAAATGTCTTACCAGCATTGGCATCAGAAGCATTTGTAAGGGGTGGGGGCAAGCACACTGTTGGGGGGTCTGGGGGTCCTCCCCCAGAAAATTTGGAATAAAGTAGATGCCATTTCCTGTATTCTGGTGTATTTTAAAGGGTTAAACATCTATGTTTACCTACATAAGTAACTTGATTCAATAACCAGTTTAGAGAGCAACAAGAAGTAACCTGACCAACAGCTCTCCTTGTGTGAATAGAGCATGCTCTGCTCACCTCGAGCATCCCAACACCCCAACCCCGGTTGACAACTGCTGGAACTAACGTAATGCTAAGATAGCATGCCACACAGAGGCGTCTCCCCCTCCTCCCCCCACCCTGTCCACAAAAAAAACCTAGAGATGAGTGTCCACTGCAAAGACAAGTACCCTGGGGAGACACTGCATGCAGGGAGGAGAGTTGTTGAAAACCCAGAGTGGACTTTTGTGCTTTAATCAAGTGGAATGGATTTGTTCACAAAGAAATGGGTGAACTAATATTTCATGGTAAATGTGTGGGGGGTCCAAACAAATATTTTTTAAATGTGAGGGGGACATGTCCCCTTCACATAATTGATGTGATGCTGCTTACCAGCTTCACAGGCATGAAAAGAATCATGAAATCAGCAGCAGCAGTTCTGTAGCTAACATACATTTATAATAATGCAGTAATCTAATAAAGAATCATTTCACAAAGAAGTGATCTTTATTCTTTATCTTACAACTCCCAGCTGAATGCATGCAGCTCAAAAACCTGTTTTATTTAACTACAGACTTTATTATCTCATTTGAATTAGACGGTTTTAACCCTTTAACTTTATTTATTCATGTTCCTCAGAGGGAAAATTAACCTTCTTTATTAAACTGCCAGCCTCAAATAAATATATCTAATTTAGATGATTTTTATTTTAATGCTTGTAGGGTTTTTGTTTAAAATCTCTACATTATTATTATTATTTTTTGACAAAATATTTATTTTACGGTAAGTTTTTAAAAAGTGTATTTTCCTCCGTTGGTCTGTCTTCTGGGTCAAGATCCAGATCTTCCTCTGTTCTGCAGAGCTCAGAACTGATGCTTGGTTCTGGACCCCCTCCTCTGCGCAGTCACACCTGGGTTCGGTCTGCTCTTCCTCTTCCAACGATCTTCCTCTTCATCACCCACCGAATCACCCCCGCTCTCACTGACTTTATTGTGCACTGACCTCCATTCAACTTCTGCATCTTTTTCTTATTTTTCCTGCAGGTTATTTGGTGCTTGACAAAAAACTTGGAGCCTCCTTCAGAAAGGAGGGCGGGGTGGGTGGTGTGTTCAACGGTGTGTGTGTGTGTGTGGGGGGGAGCTACAGCTTCTCGCTGTTACATGCTTGAGATTTGACTTTATTCAAGGACATGGAGTGGATTGTTGATCATAACTCTGAGTTTACTTGACCTAACAAAGAGATTTAAAATCTGTAGTTTTGACATTAATTTAAATTGAGTCGCTGAGATGCTGAGTCTTTCCTGCTAAAATCATTTGACCCACGCACCTGCGCTTTGATTCGCTCCAAAGGGAGGACACATCGTCAGTCAGAGGAGGCGCCGGACACTTGAGTAGGAGGAGAAATCACCTCCTGTTATGGAGGAGGCAGAACGCCACTTGTTTCGACAGTAAAACTATATTTTGTCCCGGTATGACGAACTCCAACTTCTACATTGATTTGACTGAAGCCGCATACACACGAGCTTGCTTTTCTAAGACCCACCTTCCTGTTAGTAATTGATCAAAACAACATGAGCTTCAATGTGATTGGATGTAATCACTGTCGAGCTATCAGTAACCGTGTTTCCATCTATTTTCATTTCGAATTTTGAGCTAATTTTTGAAATCTCGCAAAAATGTAAATACAAATTAATGCGGATCAGAAGTGTTTCCATCTACTGGCTTGAAGCGCATCTACCGGGCCACGCACAGCGTCATTACGTCAGCGTCATTACGTCAGACGTCAGCGTTACGCATGTCTACAGTAAACAGGAAGTAGCGGTTGAAAACAGAACCAGACCACACATCTCATCAAAATGGAAAGAATATTTCAGGTACGTGTTGCTATCGGGCAAGTTGTATTTATTCTGTCATGCCAACTAGTTTTAGCGATGTTACACGTTGTCCGGAGCGGAAACAGCTGATCAGTCACGTGACGTAAATGTTCGCTACGGCAGAACTGAGTCGGCAAATCTGTTTCCATCTGTCGTCCTGCGCATCAGCTCTGCTTCGAAACCCCCAAACACCACCTCAAGCGAGCGTATCAACTTTTGAGCGATTTGCCGTTTCCATTCAGCTTTTCTGATGCGATGCTTCAAAATGTGCACCTAGAAACCTTGATGGAAACACGGCTAAAGTTAAGTTGAGGTGGACCGTTTGGTCAAAATCCGGAAATCCGTCCCCCGGCAAGAGCTCTTTAAGCCCTGTTTAGGTCTGATTCCCAGACGGTTCACACCTGATGGGAACAGAGGAGCCACTTCTGTGAATTAGACTAACAAAGACCTTAAAGGGTGTGTGACATGATGTTGGAACTATGCATAAAGTGGCACAACATACCGTATTTTCTGGTGTATAGGTCGCACCTGTGTATAGGTCGCAGTGTCCAATAGTTATCAATAAACTGGAAAAATCCATAAATAGGTCGCACCGGTGTATAGGTCGCACCTAGGTCGCACCTACGGTACATTTGTTAGCTGCCATTTTTGTAAGACTGTGTCTCACTTTAATTTTTGTCAATAAATTATTACAAATCAGCTTATTTCAAAATGTAAATACCACCAACATCATTAAAATTAAACTACAGACTCCTAAAAAAATGTTTGTTAGCTGCCATTTTTGTAAGACTGTGTCTCACTTTAATTTTTGTCAATAAATTATTACAAATCAGCTTATTTCAAAATGTAAATACCACCAACATCATTAAAATTAAACTACAGACTCTTAAAAAAATGTTTGTTGGCTGCCTTTTTTGTAAGACTGTGTCTCACTTTAATTTTTGTCAATAAATTATTACAAATCAGCTTATTTCAAAATGTAAATACCACCAACATCATTAAAATTAAACTACAGACTCCTAAAAAAATGTTTGTTGGCTGCCTTTTTTGTAAGACTGTGTCTCACTTTAATTTTTGTCAATAAATTATTACAAATCAGCTTATTTCAAAATGTAAATACCACCAACATCATTAAAATTAAACTACAGACTCCTAAAAAAATGTTTGTTAGCTGCCATTTTTGTAAGACTGTGTCTCACTTTAATTTTTGTCAATAAATTATTACAAATCAGCTTATTTCAAAATGTAAATACCACCAACATCATTAAAATTAAACTACAGACTCCTAAAAAAATGTTTGTTGGCTGCCTTTTTTGTAAAACTGTGTCTCACTTTGATATTTGTTAATAAATTATTACAAATCAGCTTATTTCAAAATGTAAATACCACCAACATCATTAAAATTAAACTACAGACTCCTAAAAAAATGTTTGTTGGCTGCCTTTTTTGTAAGACTGTGTCTCACTTTAATTTTTGTTAATAAATGACAAATCAGTTGCAGCTGAAGGTGATCTGCTCAGAGTTGCAGTTGCTGTGGAAACCAGTGCAGGATAGCTGGAGCATCTGGAGGTGGAGCTGACTGTGAGCTGAAAGATGCAGCATCTGGATGCAGCACCTCTCTTTAGCGATCATAGCGGCCGAAACTGGTACTGCACTTGCACAGGGAAAAAGGGCCATAACTCAGCCAAAAATTGGTCTAAAAATATGGGGGAAAAAATCCATAAATAGGTCGCACCGGTGTATAGGTCGCAGGCCTTGAAAAAACCATAAAAAGGTGCGACCTATACACCGGAAAATACGGTATATATGTTGTATCATTCAACTATGTTCGTTTTTACTAGCAAAATGATAAATCAATGAAAATTTGTTTCAAAGTGATTTTAAAATTGGCGCCGTGTTTCGTCACGGGACATCCAGGTACTTACGCATGCGACGTCGTGACGTAGAGACAAGAAGTGGAGTCTGCAGGCTGCTATTAGCACGCAGTGTCATTGTGTTCAAGATCGCCTATTTTCTTTTGTATAACTTGAAAAATGCTGGTACGTTGTGTCGCATTTGGGTGTTACATCGCCAGCTCTGTAGACGACTATGATCGGGTTCCAGCCCTTCACCCTCGGAACCTTGCTCATCTGAAATGTCGGACTCCCCCTCGCACCCTGAATGGGAAAGAACCCCGCATAGCTCTGCGTACAGCTTTACGCCGTCCGTATGCAGAGGCACAAGTGTAGCCCCACAGGGCATATACGCGACCAACTCAAATGTTACAACCGCGTACGCAAATGCGTTGTCGCACAATTAACTGCCCGGTGCCTGACTTTTTTGTATGCGACACAAATGTATTAAATTCCTCTTCTTCATCCTTGATCTGGCCTTTTCTTCATTATTTTTTTGCCAAAAGGCAGTGATCGCTTCCTCCTCCGTTGACTCCAAGAGAAATGAATGAATTTGTCACGAGCAAATTAAACTCGGGTCCAGCGTGGCTGCAGATTTCCTGGTGGGCTGGTCTGATGTGTGGGCTAAAGGACCAGCGCTCCCTGTTTTTTTTTTTTTTTTTTATAGAACTTTTTAATAACATATAAACACAGAACACCGGTCAATCAGCGACCTCAATTTGTCCCGTAGGTAAACGCTCTGGGCTGCAGCTGCTCAAATGACGTCAAGAATTTGGTGCGAAAACGCAAGAATGAACGCGAGAACGAACGCAGAGCTTTGCGGGTGAACTGCCTGCGTACAGCACGTGCGTACGGACACGTGTATGGGCATAGGCAGAGCTATGGGGGAGCCTTAAGAATCAAATAAATACGGCTGCAGACCTACAGTAGAACCAGCTGTTTCTTGTTCATCACTCGAACTAACTTCGGCTTTCCAAACTGAAGACAAATCACTCAAATCTTCACTTAAATTGCTTAATTCCTCGGTTTGAATATTCACTGCTACTTGTTATTTACAAGGTGCGTTCTAGCCATTGAGTCATAAAAATGCGTCGGCGTTTGACTGCGACACACTGCAGTTACGTCATTAAAACTATTTTATTTAAAAATACTTTTATATATATTAATTATTCGAAGCATCTGTGTACAAACAATCAAAGCTGAGTAGCTCCTCTTTCTAAAGATGTCTATGTTTTAGTATCATGTCACAACACCTTTAAGAAACCCCCACTATTAAGGTGTGAGGTGTGATTTGTCAATTTAAATGGTAAATGGTAAATGGAGCTTATTTATATAGTGCTTTCCAGCCCCCTATGAAGGGCCCCAAAGCGCTTTACAATACCATCCATCCACACACACATTCATACACCGGTAGCGGCAGACTGCCATGCAAGGTGCTTTCCAGTCCTACTGGGAGCAACTCGGGATTAAGTGTCTTGCCCAGGGACACAACGACACATGGTGTGGGGAACCGGGATTCAAACCTCCAACCTTCCGATTGGGGGACGACTGCCATTACCACTACGCCACGGCCGCCCAGCGGTATACAGAGGTATGTGTGTGTCTTCTCTCAGCCTTTAAAACTTCACTCCCACTCTCTGCTCTTTGAATTGAGAAAGCTCCTCGGATGAAGAGCGAAACGTCTTCTGTTACAAATAAAGTCTAGTTGTTTCTGTATTGAACGCTTTTTATTTTATTTTATCATGTCCTGGATGACTGAGAATCTTCACCAGCATGAAGCTTGTGCATGTCACACTGAGGGACCTCAGAGGAACCTGTTTGGCATCAGATTTAACAGAGGACATCAGAAGTATACCTCACCAACACCAAACTGAACATTAGTTGTTGCAAGCGGAGCCTGTTGAGGCTGTTTTCACTTCATTCTGAACAGAGAGAGTGAGGAAGAGGAGGGAGGAGACAGCTGAGCATGGCTCAGTCACATCATGAACGTTTGTCTCAGATCATCTTGGCTCCAGTTAAATCAGTGATCCTCACTCTGAACAAACACCAAGTTTCCGCTTTTAATTCTTTCACACAATTTCTCACTTTCTTACTTTTACAGAACAAATGGTGACATGAGAGAAACTAAGCATCATTTGTGCACCAATACCTCAGATTTAAGAACTAATTGGTTAAAACAACTATGAAACATTTGTTTTTGAAGTTTGATGCTTGGAAAGAAACCAGAAACTGACCTGCAGAAAGTCTCAAGAGTCCCCGACAGCACCAGGACGGAGAGGACAGATGTCCCTCTGGACATTCTTCTCTCAGCTGCTGGAGACAGAGACAAAACCATCAGACTGTTCTGTGTCTGATCCTCTGTCACTTAATGCTCCTACAGATTTATTCACACACTTTCTACCATTTTATAATCAAGGCAGAGGACAAAATGGAGGCTGATCTCTGAACACCGAACACTTTCATGAAGGCTGCAGCTTGGCAAACATTAAATACATATTTGAACAAATAATTTCCACGAGCTGGTAAAAAAAAAAACAGAACATGTTCATATTATTTAAACCAAGTTTGTTTAAAGTGAATGTTTCTGAAAATACTGTACTTTAAAACGTGTTATTTTATTATTTGTCAAGTCTTCAGGCTCGGGCCTCCCCTGCAAAAGAGTTCTGTGATCTCAATGGGATTTATCTGGTTAAATAAAAGTTAATAAATTAAACAATAAACTCGGACATTCATTAAATATAGCTGAACTGGAAACAGCAGATCATAAATATAAAGATATTTTAGAGAAGAGCTGCAGCGCCGAAACTGACCGGAAAAAGCCACTGCGGTAAAGTGGGCGTTACCGTAGTAGGTCTTGTAAACGCGCACAAATACGCCAGTGAGGGCTCACGGAGCCGAGTGGAGGCTCACTTTACCGCAGTAAAAAGCCGAAATCCGCCGATGATTAAAACTCGTCGCTTCTTTCCTCAACATGCGCCTCTCTGCTCCACTTCCAGATGTTTCTCACGAACAACTTTGTTCCTGAACAATCCAGAACCGAACTAACGTCAGTCGGTTCGGTTTCTGTCGGTTGCTGCAGCGAGGTGTACTTGGTGGTTCCGAAGGACAACGATTTACTTCCGTCCTTATAGCAAAGTACCACATTCATTGTAGTAAGTGGAGGGATAACAAGCCCTCATTCCCATGTTTCATGAACGAATTCAAAGCCTATTATTCTTCATTAAGTAGATTGAAAAACTGGAAAACTGCTAGAACCATCTCACAACAGTTATCTGAAAACTTACTGTTTTAAGTTTCTAATATTGTCTTGCTCCTTTGTATACTTTTTCATTTATTGTATTTTGATATATATATATATTTTTTTTCAACTTTCATCATTTTGTAAACCGCCCCCTAGCTTATAGACTGTAGTTATGTTATCATTCACAAGAGTTTGTATATATTTTTGTTTATGTAGTGTTTTGTAGTTCTGTTTGTTTAATAAAAAAAAAAAAAAAACGATTTACTTCCGTCTTTCTTCTTCTTCTTCTTCTTGTTTTTTTTTATGGCGGTTGGCAGACCAACTGTAATGTGCATTACCGCCACCTACTGAACTGGAGTGTGGACAGGAGATAGAAGAAAAAAAACTATGGTAATTCTGTCTAATTAATTTTACAATTCAACTAAATTTTCTCTATTAGGTTTGTATTTTTGAAGAAAATAATAATTTGGTCTTTAACTACTGATATTACTACTTATCTCACTCATCCACTCATCCTCACTCATCCAGCACACTCACTCTTTGCCCCACTCCCCTCAGGACGGAGGTTGAGGAGCATCAAGTGTAGAACCACTAGACTGAGGAACAGCTTCTACCCTGAGGCTGTTAGACTCATGAATAAATAAAAATAAAATAAAAAATAAACACTGCAAAATATCACATCATACTGATGCTGATCTGTTTTCTTGTTGCTGTGTTCATCTGTGTTCATCTGTGACCATCTGCTCATACAAACTCATGTTCGTGCTGCTGTTTATTCCCACTATATTAGGCTTAGTGTATTACTAGTTGATGCTTTTCTTAGTTAGTTCTAGATGTTATTACTGTTTTTCTCTTTCATTTGTTGTTGGATGTAACTGGGACCTCGTGTACATAATCTCGTTTTCATCTCATGTACCACATGCGGTGCAAATGACAATAAAGACACTCTGACTCTCTCTCTGACTCTCTTATGATGAGTAAAATAAATGGACAAAATGTTCCCTCGCCCGGACGCGGGTCACCGGGGCCCCACTCTGGAGCCAGGCCCGGAGGTGGGGCACGTTGGCGAGCGCCTGGTGGCCGGGCTTTCACCCATGGAGCTCGGCTGGGCACAGCCCGAAGAGGAGACGTGGGTCCCCCTTCCCATGGGCTCACCACCTATGGGAGGGGCCAAAGGGGTCGGGTGCAATGTGGGATGGGTGGTGGCCGAGGGCGGGGACCCTGGCGGTCTGATCCTCGGCTACAGAAGCTGGCCATTGGGACATGGAATGTCACCTCTCTGGTGGGGAAGGAGCCTGAGCTAGTGTGTGAGGTTGAGAGGTTCCGGCTAGAAATAGTCGGACTCACCTCAACGCATGGCTCTGGCTCTGGAACCAGTTTCCTTGAGAGGGGTTGGACACTCTTCCACTCTGGAGTTGCCCCTGGTGAGAGGCGCCGAGCAGGAGTGGGCATACTTGGCGTAGTGGTAAGGGCAGTCGTCTCCCGATCGGAAAGTTGGCGGTTCGACTCCCGGGACCCGCACCATGTGTCGTTGTGTCCTTGGGCAAGACACTTAACCCTGAGTTGCTCCCGGTAGGACTGGAAAGCACCTTGCATGGTAGTCTGCCGCCACCGGTTTATGAATGTGTGTAGCATTCAATATATGTGTAGCACTTTGAGATTTTCAGTAATGAAAAGTGCATTATAAATTGAATTAATTATTATTATTATTATTACTTGTTGCCCCCCCATCTTGGTGCCTGTACGTTGGGGTTCACCCCGGTGAACGAGAGGGTAGCCTCCCTTCGCCTACGTGTGGGGGGACGGGCTCTGACTGTTGTTTGTGCCTATGCGCCAAACGGCAGCGCAGATTACCCACCCTTTTTGGAGTCCTTGGAGGGGGTATTGGAGAGTGCGCCTCCTGGGGACTCCCTTGTTCTGCTGGGGGACTTCAACGCTCACGTGGGCAATGACAGTGAGACCTGGAGGGGTGTGGTTGGGAGGAACGGCCCCCCTGATCTGAACCCGAGTGGTGTTTTGTTGTTGGACTTCTGTGCTCGTCATGGATTGTCCATAACGAACACCATGTTCAGGCATAAGGGTGTACATATGTGCTCTTGGCACCAGGACACCCTAGGTCGCAGTTCGATGATCGACTTTGTTGTCGTCTCATCTGATCTGCGGCCGCATGTCCTGGACACTCGGGTGAAGAGAGGGGCGGAGCTGTCAACTGACCACTACCTGGTGGTGAGTTGGCTCCGATGGTGGGGGAGGATGCCGGTCAGACCTGGCAGACCCAAACGTATTGTGAGGGTCTGCTGGGAACGTCTGGCAGAGTCTCCCGTAAGACGGAGCTTTAACTCCCACCTCCGGGAGAGCTTTGAACACGTTCCGAGGGAGGCGGGGGACATTGAGTCCGAGTGGGCCATGTTCCGCGCCTCTATTGTCGAGGCAGCTTATCAGAGTTGTGGCCGCAAGGTTGTTGGTGCCTGTCGTGGTGGCAACCCTCGAACCCGGTGGTGGACACCGGCGGTGAGGGATGCTGTCAGGCTGAAGAAGGAGTCCTATTGGGCCTTTTTGGCCTGTGGGACCCCGGAAGCAGCAGATAGGTACCGACAGTCCAAGCGGCATGCGGCTCGGGTGGTTGCTGAGGCAAAAACTCGGGCGTGGGAGGAGTTCGGAGAGGCCATGGAGAATGACTTCCGTACGGCTTCGAGGCGATTCTGGTCCACCATCCGGCGTCTCAGGGGGGGAAAGCGGTACGCGACCAACACCATTTATGGTGGGGATGGCGTGCTGTTGACCTCAACTCGGGATGTTGTGAGTCGGTGGGCGGAGTACTTCGAAGACCTCCTCAATCCTACTGGCACGTCTTCCACTGAGGAAGCGGAGCCTGGGGACTTTGGGTCGGGCTCTCCAATCTCTGGAGCTGAGGTCACCGAGGTGGTTAAAAAGCTCCGCGGTGGCAGGGCTCCAGGGGTGGATGAGATTCGCCCTGAGTTCCTTAGGGCTCTGGATGTTGTGGGGTTGTGTTGGCTTACGCGACTCTGCAATATTGCGTGGACATCGGGGGCAGTTCCCTTGGATTGGCAGACTGGGGTGGTGGTTCCCCTATTCAAAAAGGGGGACCGTAGGGTGTGTTCCAACTATAGGGGGATCACACTCTTAAGCCTCCCTGGTAAGGTCTATTCAGGGGTTCTGGAGAGGAGGGTCCGTCGGATAGTCGAACCTCGGATTCAGGAGGAGCAGTGTGGTTTTCGTGCTGGTCGTGGAACACTGGACCAGCTCTACACCCTCAACAGGGTCCTGGAGGGCGCGTGGGAGTTTGCCCAACCAGTTTACATGTGCTTTGTGGACTTGGAAAAGGCATTCGACCGCGTCCCTCGGGGGGTTCTGTGGGGGGTACTCCGGGAGTATGGGGTACCAGGCCCATTGATATGGGCTGTTAGGTCCCTGTACGACCGGTGTCAGAGCTTGGTCCGCATTGCCGGCAGTAAGTCAGGCTCGTTTCCAGTGAGAGTTGGACTCCGCCAAGGTTGCCCTTTGTCACCGATTCTGTTCATAACTTTTATGGACAGAATTTCTAGGCGTAGCCAAGGTGTTGAGAGGATCCGTTTTGGTGGCCTTAGAATCGCTTCTCTGTTTTTTGCAGATGATGTGGTCCTATTGGCTTCATCAGATCGTGATCTACAGCTTTCGCTGGAGCGGTTTGCAGCCGAGTGTGATGCGGCCGGGATGAGGATCAGTTCCTCCAAATCCGAGGCCATGGTCTTGAGCCGGAAAAGGGTAGCATGCCCTCTCCGGGTCGGGGAGGAGGTCCTGCCCCAAGTGGAGGAGTTTAA
Source organism: Garcialebias charrua (assembly GCA_038048925.1). NCBI lineage: Eukaryota > Metazoa > Chordata > Actinopteri > Cyprinodontiformes > Rivulidae > Garcialebias > Garcialebias charrua. The sequence continues at coordinate 16,643 of JBBPBX010068960.1, forward strand.
GTATCTCGGGGTCTTGTTCACGAATGAGGGAAAACTGGAGCGTGAGATCGATAGGCGGATAGGTGCAGCATCCGCAGTGAAGCGGGCGCTGTACCGGTCTGTCGTGGTGAAGAGAGAGCTGAGTCGAAAGGCAAAGCTCTCAATTTACCGATCGATCTACGTTCCCACCCTCATCTATGGTCATGAGCTTTGGGTTGTGACCGAAAGAACGAGATCTCGGATACAAGCGGCTGAAATGAGTTTTCTCCGCAGGGTGTCTGGACTCTCCCTTAGAGATAGGGTGAGAAGCTCAGTCATCCGGGAGGGACTCGGAGTAGAGCCGCTGCTTCTCCACATCGAGAGGAGCCAGTTGAGGTGGCTCGGGCATCTGGTTAGGATGCCTCCTGGACGCCTCCCTGGGGAGGTGTTCCGGGCATGTCCCACCGGGAGGAGACCCAGAGGAAGACCCAGGACACGCTGGAGGGACTATGTTTCTCGGCTGGCCTGGGAACGCCTTGGGATTCCCCCAGAGGAGCTGCTCCATGTGGCTGGGGAGAGGGAAGTCTGGGCCTCCCTACTTAGGCTGCTACCCCCGCGACCCGACCCCGGATAAGCGGACGAAAATGGATGGATGGATGGATGGATGGATGGATGGATATTACTACTTAACATATCCCTCATTGTAAATTTAATATTCATTTTATTTATTTATTTTTGGAGAGGCTTTCTTTCTGTTTCATACCCAGGACATTCCATAAAGACATGTTGAACTGTTTCAGGGAGAATATTGGTGCATTTGCCACATAGTGCTGTTGCATATGTTTTCCTGTTATTTTAAGTGATTTATTAAGGCCTGTGTGTCCTATTCTAATTTGAGTAATTATTGATTCTAACCTCCTGTTTCTTCCTGTTTTCCTTGTATTTTCTACCTTTTTCTTAATATTATGTAAATGTCTTTAGCATTGAGAAGTATAGTAACTACAGCCAGCAAACTGTTATGGACCCCTCTGCCAAGTATGGAAAACATATACATGGACAGAATTATGAGGAAGGCAAACAAGATTATAGCAGACGACACACATTCCCTAAAATCCTCATTTGAGTTGCTTCCTTCGGGGGGAAGGTACGGCCTTCCTTTGTTCTCAAGAAACAGAACAAAATTTTATACCACAAGCAATCAAATCATTAAATAATACAAACATATCATGAATTACTGAGCTGAAACGTCTTTGCTGTAATGATGGATGTAAATGTCATGTATGTATAAGTATGTCCTTTATGTCAATGCCTGCTGACAATGTTGCAAAACTAATTTCCCTATGGGGACAAATAAATCTATCTATCTATCTATCTATCTATCTATCTATCTATCTATCTATCTATCTATCTATCTATCTATCTATCTATCTATCTATCTATCTATCTATCTATCTATCTATCTATCTATCTATCTATCTATCTATCTATCTATCTATCTATCTATCTATCTATCTATCTATCTATCTATCTATCTATCTATCTATCTATCTATCTATCTATCTATATCTATCTGTATCATTTATGTCCCAGTTTTCCTGCCATACTTTCTTAGTATATGTATTTATTATCATTTTACATTCATCTTTACACAATGGTATCTCATAATTCATTTTTTTAGATTTTACTGCCTGTTTTGCTAGAATGTCTGCGTCTTCATTGCCTTCTACTCCCATGTGCTGGAACCAGAGGTGGTCCTAGCCTATTTGGCGCCCTGTGCGAGCAACCCCAATGCCCCCCCCCCCCGCTAGGTTGCCAGTGGGGGTCCTCTCCCAGAAAATTTTGAATAAAATAGATGCCATTTCCTGCATTCTGGTGTATTTTAATGGGTTGTTCAACATCTAGTTTTACCTACATATATAAACTATTCAACAAGTATTTAGAGTTAATGGCAGAACAAGAAGTAGCCTGAGACAAATATGTAACATTAACACATTATGAACATTATTCAAGAATTGTTTCTATAAGAACATTATCAAATATTTTATATGAACAGTAAGATACTAGCAATAACAGCATTGTAAGAGGGGGACAGTTGAACATGGAGGCCTCCACCTCTGTTTAATGATGGTGTGGTGTGTTGGTGAGGTATATGGCCTCATCTCTCTCTCACCCAATAGGAGGAGCCAGCGAGGTGCTCCCCAGGTTTTATGAGGTGAAGAAGAAGAAGTGTTCGTGTGTAAATTCATTCATTCTGTTTCTGGTTTTGACGCTTGAAGGATTAAAGGCAACTGCTTGCAGATCAGTTTGTTACTCCTTCTTCACACGCTACAGTGGTGACCCCGCGTGAAATATGTCAAGATCAGACGAGGATGTTGTTTCTTCGTCG
>JBBPBX010068961.1:0-18986 GCA_038048925.1 Garcialebias charrua
GAGATTTTCAGTAATGAAAAGTGCGTTATAAATTGAATTAATTATTATTATTATTATTTTAAAACGAAACGTATCTTATCACAGTAAAATAGATTTACTAGAGTAAATAAACCACTGGGTGCATTTTTTTGCCACTAGGACTGTTTTTTTTATGAAGTACATACCCAAAGTTGAGTAAAAAAAACTTTAAAAAGTGAATTTTGAATATGTGGTCCCCTTTAAGTTTCAATGAAAAGAAGTCTGAAGCCATGTTGTTCCCTCCCAACGACACGATCACGAACCACTGCATCGACCTTTCTGCTCTAGCCCTGTCTGAAAAACAAAAAGTCACAAATCTGGGAGTGATAATGGATCCTTCCATGAAACTCAACAGTCATGTAAACATGATCGTTAAATCCTGTTTTTTCTAGCTGAGGCGTCTGTCTAAGCTGAAGCCCATATTATCCAAAAACAAACTGGAGACAGTAATACACACATTCATTACATCTAGGCTTGATTACTGCAATTCACTCCTGTTTGGTATCAGTCAGACACCATTGTACAACTACAACTGGTCCAGAACACAGCAGCCCGATTTTTAACCAGTACAGGCAAAAGAGAGCACATTACACCAGTCTTGGCCTCCCTGCACTGGTTCATCTTCGAATCCAGTTCAAAATTCTCCTGTAGTATGTCTACAAATCGCTGAACAGTCTCGCCCCCATCTCTTTGATTTGCTACAACCGTAAGTCCCACCACGTTCTCTGAGGTCAGTGGACCAGTTACTTCTCACAGTTCCAGGATTTCATCTTAAGCACAGAGGTGACAGGGCCTTCTCTGTAGCAGGACCAAGACTTTGGAACGAGTTACCTCTGCTTGTCAGGCAGGCCCCCTCTCACTCGGTTTTCAACTCACGTTTAAAAACTTACTACTATTCCGTAGCTTTCAACACCTGATGATCTGTGTTTTTAACCTGTATGCTTCACACAGGTTATTATTATTATATTTCATTTACCCTTTATTTATCCAGGTAGTCTCATTGAGCCACGAGAACTCATTTTCAAGAGAGACCTGTTTAGGGAGCAGATGGTGGGGGTTAAGGGCCTTGCTCAGGGGCCCAGAGTGGGCGAATTAGGGTGGAGGCAGGTGTGGGTGTTTCACCTTTTCCACCCACATTTTGATGTCTGTACCGGGGCTTGAACCGGCGATCTTCCGATCACAGGCCACCACTCCCCAAGGTTAGTCGTTATATTTAGTATCTGTAATGTTTTTATGTCTATATTCTAATTTAACTTCATTTTGTATGTTGCTTTATGTGTTGCCTGTTTTTCTGTTTGTACAGCCCTTTGGTTGGCCTTGTCATGGTTTTAAGTGCTCTATAAATAGAATGGTATGGCATGGTAACCGTTTGAGGTTAGTGAAAATGATTGGGAGAGGGGGTGCGAATGCTTGTCTTCACCAATTAAAACAATGGCAGAACTAGTAATCCTAGCTCAGCCCAACCGTTATGATGCTGGTGAAAATGATTGGGAGAGGGTGCGCGAACGCTAGCAGTCACCAATAGAAAACAGGGCCAAAACTCAGAAAGGCTAGTAATGCCAGCTCAGTCTTACCATGTATGAGGTTGATGAGCATAATTGTGAGAGGGTGTGCAATGCCAGCCTTCACCATTAGAAAACAAGGACAAAACTGAAGAGGCTAGTACTGCTAGCCTAGTCCAACCGTTTATGAGATTGTTGAAAAATGATTGATAGAGGGTACACAAACGCTCGGCTTCACAAATTAGAAAACAAGACCAGAACACAGTTGGCTACGTAATTAAACTTTGGAGCACAATCCAAACTGACCACGCTGTTGGAAGCCTCCAGACGAGCAGACGGCACCACTAACCAGGGCAAAATAGAAGTGAAAGACTACTCACGTGTTGAATCTCACACACACAGTAGTCAAACTCCATAAGTTGGGAGAGGGGCGAAAGCCGCCGTAGTCCCCAATGAACATCAGAAATACCTTGAACGAAGGCTAAAACATTGCGGCCCCTAGGAGGATGAACACACTGCTCCAGCCTACGGGCAGTCGAGCCTTCAACGACAGTAAAAAGATCCCAAGGGCTGAAGCCCTGGATTGAACCGCATGCAAGAAGAAAAAAGGAACAGAGCCGCTGATGACGCCAGGCTATATAGCCTCTGATTGGTCATCCGTGTCACACCTGTGACTTTGTTGATATTATTACTCAAACAGCACATGCACGAAGGGAACATTCAGTGCTTTCAGCACCGCCCTCTGGCGATCAAGAGGGATGAAATAGAACCTCCATTTAGAACTAGTCTGAAGGAGCGCTGTATGGTATTTCAGGGAACAGGATTGTTAAATTGCCATGATATCACCATAAAAATTTCTAAAACAATTTATGTTTAAAACGATGATCAAGTTAAAAGTGGTTTTGAAAGTAAGAAACCATGTGAAGAATGCCTGTTTTTTGTTTTTGCATTAGGGTTCAGACCCGAGTTGTTGTTTAAGAGATAAGAGAGAAAGATAAGAGATAAGAGATAAGAGATAAGAGATTTTTTATTAACATTGCACCAGTAAACCAATACAACGTGATCATGTAAACACAGTCGTCCAGAGGTCAGAGAATGTTAAGCTGCTGCAATTCAAAACACGCATGTTCAAAACACGCATGTTCGTCAGCGCGGCCATCTCTCATCCATCATGGATGAAGAGCAAAACAGATATGGAAAAAGGAAAAGCACAGTAGGTATCATTTGTGATATTCAAAAAAAGAATTTATCAAAGATTGCCTGAGGACACTCCATGATAAAGTCTCAAAAACTCTATCAGCGAAAGCACAGTCACACGAGACATTGTTGCAGTTTTGACGACAGGCAAGGAGATATTTAGTCTGTGAGTAACTTCAAAGAACACAGTTCAGCAGTTTGTTCAGCTGGGCGTCATCCGAGCCACACACAGAGATCTCTGGGGGGTGCGGGTGAGGGAGGTCAGCAAGTGCACTTCAACACTACGCTCCAGGAGAAAGTTTCCAAACAGGCCTCTTTTCAAGGACGTGTGCAGAAACCAGATTAGATAGTCTTTTTGTTTATTCCAATTCAGACCACAGTGTTCTTTTTCACTGCAGCCTCCAAGTCCAGACGCTGTTTCAGAGCCAAAATTCCAAATCATATGAGGTTCCGGTCTATGAACCCCCATCCATGCCCAGTTGGGACCCAGGCGGCTGTAAACGAGTTCCAAAACGCCCAGCAGGTCCCCGGTAGTCCACCGACGCACCCAACGTGCGATTGAGCTCATACAACAGCTGGGATGAGTTGCTCACGGCCCGGATCAGAGAATCATGCTGATCAGGGAGTTTCGCCAGCGCGCTGATAGCCGCCGAAGCCCTCCTCAGCTTCAGGTAGCAGACAGTCCCTCCGATGCCAAAAAAAAGAGCAGCTGCTACTAATAGTCCAATAATCCACAAATCTTCCACGTCTTCGACACTCAAGACGGTCAAACACATAGGCTGCCACTGTCCCCATGAGTCCATCATGTATCCAGCCGCGTGTGTGTCAGAGGGGCAGACCGCTTCTCCTGGCACGGTCCGCTTCGTGGAAAAAATCTTATCTATTGAAGAAACAGCCCAATTTACTAATTCCATCGCAAATTGGTTCGAGTGAGCGCTGAAGTGTCAGACGAGACAAAAAGCAAGCAGGGAGGAGGAAAAAAAACTTAGGGAAGGAAGGAGCAGAAAGATATGCGACTTGCCTTGTCGAGAGCTGAAGTAGAAGGTATGTTTGTTTGTAGTTATTTTTAAAAATAAAGGGGCAGATACCTCGGATTCAGGAGGAGCAGTGTGGTTTTCGTGCTGGTCGTGGAACACTGGACCAGCTCCACCACCGGGAGGAGACCCAGAGGAAGACCCAGGACACGCTGGAGGGACTATGTTTCTCGGCTGGCCTGGGAACGCCTTGGGATTCCCCCGGAGGAGCTGCTCCAAGTGGCTGGGGAGAGGGAAGTCTGGGCCTCCCTACTTAGGCTGCTACCCCCGCGACCCGACCCCGGATAAGCGGACGAAAATGGATGGATGGATGGATGGATGGCAGATATTCTTCTTCTTTCTGCACTTTTTTCATTCAATGTTTTTTTCTTTTGATTCAGTTTCTCTTAAATGTCTAAAAAAGCTACGTCTGGTCCTCTGGACATTCAAAAAATAAAACAAAACAAAACAGAAAAGTATAAGCATTTCGTCTTTCATCCGAAAGACTTCCTCAGACTGATGAAGTCTTCCGGACAAAAGACGAAACGTTTCTACTTTTTCGTTTGGTTTTGTTTTATTTTTTTGAATGTCCAGAGGACCAGACGTAGCTTTTTTATATTTTTCTACCTGGATTATTGAGCATGCATTTGGGTATTTCTCTTAAATGAATTAATAAATTAATTCACCATTTGCTTCTGTCGAGGTCGGATGCTTCCCCTCCCTCTCCGCTTTGCTTTGCTGCTTTGTCTGTCTGTGAAACTGCTTCTGAGCCTCTCTTGAATATCTTCCGACCCATAATTATGGACTTATTTGGTCAGTTGGTCCCTCAACACAACTGATAACGTGTCTTCAACAAGAAGACAGGCTGTAGGTGAGATGATCTGTCCTGCTGGCTCGCACACATCTGGATATCTCATCGACTTGAAGACTTGATGATATGTCTATCTCTGCTGTCATCTGTGGATCTTAAGGACGCATATTTAATTGGATTTATGATAACTGGTTCCTGCTTTTTGAAATCAGCAGGTTTCTGGTTTTATCTACAATCAAGGAAGTTGTTGGCAGCAAATTGAGACCTGATCACGCTGCTTGCCTTTGTGATGGCTTGGTTTATGCCTCGAGTACCCAGACTCAGTTGCCTTAGGCAGAATGGATCAGATCTCTGGGATTTTCACTCAGGCACGTTCCATCTGTGTGGCCACATAATTTGGACATTTCAGAATCGTTTTGGACCAACACAGACTCAAGGTAGATGTCATTATGTTCTGCCTGTCCTCAAAACAACTGTGTGTTTATCTGAATTTGGCTCCCCTGGCTGGCCTTGAAGGCCACCTTATCTGCCTGGAGGACATGTAATCTGATGCTCAACCCCGCCCATCGGGGAATTCCACCATCAACCAGAGTGAACCAGCTGAATAAACATTCTGTCATCATTTCAGGACTCTTGGATTCTCATTAGCGTTGACCTTGGCCATTCCCCGACATCCTCGAGAATGTTTACGGATCTCATCGGAGGAGCTGGCTGATTAGTCCATCCTTATCAGAACTCTTACAGTGCCCTCGAGAGCGTCCATGGACATGGCTCAACGCTCTCGGTGTCTCCCCTCACTGTGGAATGTTTACGTCACTATGTGCTTATTTGTGCAAGGTGTTTTTTTATATTATAATTTTTTTCTCAGCCAAGATTTTAATAGGACTTTTTTTGCCTCCATTTCCTAATGTGTCCAGTTTCATTACTTTTTGTATGTCTAAGCAGATCTCACTAGTAAATGAGTCTTCTAGGCTCAGTGTGACTTATCTGGCTAAATAAAGGTTGAATGAAATTTTTAAAAATTACAAAGTTGAGAGTTTTATGTTTATTTGACGGTGGTTGCAAATGTTTTTGAAGGCTAAATACAAATAAAAGGTGAACATTAATTTCTTTGTACAGATTGTACAATTTTTCTGAGGCTTTTATATTGTTTATATTGATTCATTCATTCATTCATTCAACCTTTATTTAGTCAGGTAAATCTTTTGAACCTCATGGGCTCATTTACGAAAGCGACCTGCTAAAACTAAAGAACAATGAACAGCAGTGATAGAATTTCATTAAACAATAAACAAACAAACAATAAACAATAGAAAACAAAAAGAGAGAAAAAAACAAAAGATTTTTTTTTCTTTTTTTTTTTTAACAAAGTATCAAAAAACTAGCAAAACATTATAAGGTAGACGTATAAAATCAAAGACAGGAACAAATCTGCATTGGTTTTTGCCAGGATTCCAACAGATTCTGAAAACCATTTAGAGAAGTCAAGGTCGAGAGCTTCAGATCTTTTTGTAAGATATTCCATGAAGCAGGAGCAGAGTAGGAGAAGGTCCTTTTTCCAAGTTCAGTCCTCACTGACGGAACACTGCAGGTAATCATGTCCTGAGAGCGCACGCTGTAGCTGCACTCACACAGAGACATGTAGGAGGAGATGTATGAGGGCAGCAGACCAAGAAGTGATTTAAAGATGAAAATGTACCAGTGGAAGAGTCTGTGTGAAGTTAATGATGTCCAGTTAACCAGTGAATACAGGGTGCAGTGGTGGGTACGATAATCACAGCCAGTTATGAATCTTGAATCTTGAATATTGATATGAATATTGATATTGAATTATAATGTTATTGACAAAAATTAAGAAATATATTGTGAAAAATATTTGGCCATATCGTCCAGCCTAATGTACTAGTAATGGTTAGGGTTAGGTATGTGCTGGTAATGGTTAGGATTAGAGTAAAGGCCAGAGATAGGCTATAATAGATAATAAATGAATGGAAGTCAATGCAAAAACCCTGTAAATATAGTAAGACAAACCTGTGTGTGTGTGTGTGTGTACATGTGCATGTGTGTGCGTACATGTGCATGTGCATGTGTGTGTGTGTGTGTGTGTGTGTGTGTGTGTGTGTGTGTGCATGTGTGTGTGTTTTTACGGTTGGGATGCTGGTATGGCAGCCAGTTATGTCTCATCCCTTCGTGTTCAAAAAATGGATTCCAGGCTTTACACTGATCCTCCCTGAAAGACAAAATTAGAAACAATGACCAGAGTTCATCCAGAGGACACAAAGCCAAGAACATCAGATCTAAATTCAATTCATTTCAGTTTAGTTATAAAGCGCCAAGTCACAACAGAAGTCGTCTCAGGACACTGAACAGAAACATTCATATATAAAATAATAATTTAACAGAAACATTCACATGTTGTGTCCTTGGGCAAGACACTTCACCCCGAGTTGCTCCCGGTAGGACTGGAAAGCACCTTGCATGGTAGTCTGCCGCTACCGGTGTATGAATGTGTGTAACATTCAATGTTTGTAGCGCTTTGAGATTTTCACTAATGAAAAGTGCGTTATAAATTGAATTCATTATTATTATTATTATTATGTATAAAATAATAATTTAACAGAAACATTTATATATAAAATAATAATTTAACAGAAACATTCATATATAAAATAATAATTTAACAGAAACATTCATATATAAAATAATAATTTAACAGAAACATTCATATATAAAATAATAATTTAACAGAAACATTCATATATAAAATAATAATTTAACAGAAACATTCATATATAAAATAATAATTTAACAGAAACATTCATATATAAAATAATAATTTAACAGAAACATTCATATATAAAATAATAATTTAACAGAAACATTCATATATAAAATAATAATTTAACAGAAACATTCATATATAAAATAATAATTTAACAGAAACATTCATATATAAAATAATAATTTAACAGAAACATTCATATATAAAATAATAATTTAACAGAAACATTCATATATAAAATAATAATTTAACAGAAACATTCATATATAAAATAATAATTTAACAGAAACATTCATATATAAAATAATAATTTAACAGAAACATTCATATATAAAATAATAATTTAACAGAAACATTCATATATAAAATAATAATTTAACAGAAACATTCATATATAAAATAATAATTTAACAGAAACATTCATATATAAAATAATAATTTAACAGAAACATTCATATATAAAATAATAATTTAACAGAAACATTCATATATAAAATAATAATTTAACAGAAACATTCATATATAAAATAATAATTTAACAGAAACATTCATATATAAAATAATAATTTAACAGAAACATTCATATATAAAATAATAATTTAACAGAAACATTCATATATAAAATAATAATTTAACAGAAACATTCATATATAAAATAATAATTTAACAGAAACATTCATATATAAAATAATAATTTAACAGAAACATTCATATATAAAATAATAATTTAACAGAAACATTCATATATAAAATAATAATTTAACAGAAACATTCATATATAAAATAATAATTTAACAGAAACATTCATTTATAAAATAATAATTTAACAGAAACATTCATATATAAAATAATAATTTAACTGAAACATTCATATATAAAATAATAATTTAACAGAAACATTCATATGACTAACCTCCATTGGCATCTCAGGTACCCAGTTAGACTGGTTCACCTCCTATCTCTCTGACCGCACCCAATTCATCCAGCTTAAATCCTTCCGTTCCCAGTCTTCCCCTGTCTCCACGGGTGTCCCCCAAGGCTCTGTCCTCGGACCCCTCCTCTTCATCATTTACCTCCTTCCTCTAGGCCACATCTTCCGCAAACACGGCGTCCATTTCCACTGCTATGCTGATGACACGCAGCTCTACTTGTCATCAAAACCTAACTCCACCCACCCACCCTCCATCCTCACCGACTGTCTCAATGAGCTAAATCACTGGTTTTCTAACAATTTCCTTCAACTAAACAGCAACAAAACAGAAGTCATTCTTGTTGGTACCAAAAACTCTATTTCAAAATCAGAACATCTTCTCGTCCCCCTTAACAACTCTCTGCTATCCCCCTCCCCTCAGGTCAAGAGCCTCGGTGTCATCCTCGACACCACTCTCTCCTTCACTTCACACATCAACAATATTACTCGGTCTGCCTATTTCCACCTCCGTAATATTAACCGTCTCCGTCCTTCTTTTTTCATTCAACCTTTATTTAGTCAGGTAAATCTTTTGAACCTCATGGGCTCATTTACGAAAGCGACCTGCTAAAACTAAAGAACAATGAACAGCAGTGATAGAATTTCATTAAACAATAAACAAACAAACAATAAACAATAGAAAACAAAAAGAAAGAAAAAAAAACAAAAAGATTTTTTTTTTTTTTTTTTTAACAAAGTATCAAAAAACTAGCAAAACATTATAAGGTAGACGTATAAAATCAAAGACAGGAACAAATCTGCATTGGTTTTTGCCAGGATTCCAACAGATTCTGAAAACCATTTAGGGAGGTCAGGGCCGAGAGCTTCAGATCTTTTTGTAAGATATTCCATGAAGCAGGAGCAGAGTAGGAGAAGGCCCTTTTTCCAAGTTCAGTCCTCACTGACGGAACACTGCAGGTAATCATGTCCTGAGAGCGCACACTGTAGCTGCACTCACGCAAAGACATGTAGGAGGAGATGTATGAGGGCAGTAGACCAAGAAGTGATTTAAAGATGAAAATGTACCAGTGGAAGAGTCTGCGTGAGGTTAATGATGTCCAGTTAACCAGTGAATACAGGGTGCAGTGGTGGGTACGATAATCACAACCAGTTATGAATCTTAGTGCACCATGATAGACCACATCCAACATCTGCAGGGTGCTTTTAGGAGCATTCATGTAGAGAATGTCACCGTAATCAATGGAGGGAAGGAAAGTCACAGACACAAGGCGTTTCCTGACATTCAGTGATAGACAGGATCTGTTTCTGAAAAAGAAACCCAGTTTAACTTTCAATTTCTTCACTAGGTTTTCCACGTGGAGTTTAAAAGAGAGATGTGAATCGATCAGGATACCCAGATATTTATAGGAATCAACAAACTCAATAGGGACACCATTTGAAGAAAAAATCAGAGGAGGATCTGCTGGAACCGCCTTCCTATTTGAAAAAAACATCCCTTTTGTTTTATCAGCATTTAGGACAAGTTTGAGACGGAACAAATCTGACTGGATGATGTCAAAAGCGGATTGTAGTAACTGGAAAGCCTTAGCTACTGTTTTAGCTCGGCAATAAACAACTGTATCATCAGCATAGAAATGTAAGGATGCATCAGGGATGCAGTGACCTACATTAGCTATGTAGATTGTAAAGAGAGTTGGTCCTAAAACTGAGCCTTGTGGTACACCATTTTTAACTGTTAAATAGCTGGAAGAAGTACCGTTATGTTGAACACATTGCCTCCGATTGGAAAGATAGTTAGAAAACCAACCGATGGTGTGATCAGAGAAACCGATTTCTAAGAGCTTATGACACAGGATGTTATGATCCACAGTGTCAAAAGCTTTGGACAGGTCTAAGAAAAGTGCAGCACAATAGTCCTTAGCATCCAATGCTTCAACAACATCATTCAGAACCTTCAGAGAAGCAGTTGTTGTGCTGTGTTTTTTCCTGAAACCAGATTGATGGAGAGGTAAGATGTTAAATGAGTCCAGATAATTTTTGATCTGAGAGTTTATCAGTTTTTCTTGAACCTTGGCTAAGATGCAGAGTTTAGAGATCGGTCGATAATTGTTCAGTGAGGTGGGGTCACCTCCCTTCAGCAAAGGAAGAACAAAGGCTGTTTTCCAAGCATCCGGAATGGTGTTTTGGCTTATGGATAGATTAAAGATGTGGGTCACAGGGACTGTGATGATATGAGCAGCCAGCCTTAAGAAATAAGGTGGAAGTTCATCTGGACCTGCAGATTTTTTAGGATCAAGATCATTTAACAGTTTATTTACCTCACTGACTGAGAATGGAGAAAAAGAGAAGGTGTGATTAACAGATGGTTGGCTTGTAGGAGGGATTTGATTTGTTGAAGTTTGATTATTAGATAAAGTGGCCAATTTTCCGTTTGTAACTGTATCAAATAAAGAACTAGAAGCAACAAAATGTTTATTGAAACAGTTCAGGATCTCGTGCTTATTTGACACAGGAACAGAGTCAACAAGAAATTGTGATGGGAGGTCAGATGATTGGGGGGTGCCTGAGAGAGATTTAATGGTTTTCCAGAATTTTTTAGGATCGTTTAGATTTTTGGAGGTCTGAGATAAGAAGTAGTTACGTTTTGCAGCTTTAATGGCAGTTGTGCATTTATTCCTTAGCTGCCGAAATTTCAACCAATCAGTGTCTGAGTGTGATTTTCTTGCTGCTGCCCAAAGATGATCTCTCCAGTGCAGGAGATCAGCTAGTTCAGGAGTAAACCAGGGGCTGTCACGGCCCTTTATCCTGAACTGCCGGAAAGGAGCGTGTTGTCGATCAACCTTGATTTTAATAATTGGATCCAGCCCTTATGAGAAGCAGAAGGGGCCCAGATTCACATGAACCAGGTTTCCCTCGAATGAAGTGTTGTCCAGACAACCACTTTTTTATGGGATCATAAAGAGGTACCTGGCCAGAAGCTGGCTGCAATAAAGAAAATTTAGTATATATCTAAGGTTGATTTAGGTTCATCTCAGATAAAGATCCCATGGTAACTCAGATATGTCCCATGGGAACGGAGAGTTTATTGCTACCATCAGAAAAAGGAGCAAACACAGAGCATGTCATAACAGCAGAGACGGGGAGAAAGAAGAGATGTTTTCTACTTTGAATAAAAATATAATCATGTGATCCTTTGATAAACATACAATGAATAAGGGGTTGTTAAACTTGTTTTGTAATGATCCTTTTTTAATAATTGAATCATGTGGTTAAATGTACTTTGAGTCTAACAAATGTATGATGAATTTGATGTGACTTTTAAATGAGGAACTGGAACAAGGGTGTAAACAATCTGTGGTAAAGTGTTCGTCCTCTGCTTAGCAACAGGCCAGAAGCTTCGAGCAGTAAGGTTTTATTACCAAATAAGGAAATAATAAAGAGAGATAACTCACAGCTAGGACTTCATCAGTCCTGCCTGAACACGCACTAAAAGTGACCAATGAGAACAAGGTTTCTCTCCCCCCTCCCTACTGGAGGGGGGACTGAAGTGTATAAAAAGTCCTGAATTTGGCAGTTGAGGGCTGAAGTTCGTCCTGAAGTCGAAGTATCCAGATGCTGATGACTGACCTCGGAGAAGAAGGCGACTGACAAGCTGCCCGGCTGATCCTTGAGGGTGCCAGTGATCCGTGGGGGAGATCCCGACTCTTTCCCTTCTGCCGAAGGGATTGAGAGAGCATTTCCCTCCAGAACTCAGCCCGGATCTGATACCTGATCCCTCTGTTCTGACCAGCTGACGGCACGCGGAAGCGAGCCTTACCTACGAAGGTGAGGAGATTGCTCTTAGCATTTTACTTATGGAACTCCAGAGTTCCTGAACAAAAGTTATGCAATGAGACGCTTCTCTAATCCCGCCTTATCCGAGAACTTAATTCAAATTAGATTAACAGCAGATAAAATAGCTGATAAAAACCCAATTAGCTTCTCTTATCTACTGGCTCGAAGCTGCAGGTGGTTGCTTGAGTTTAAGGACAAATACTATTACTGGATGAGGATTTAGATCAAGGATAGCGAGGGTTGGGTAGATCCAGAAAGAAGGAACAAGAAGACAAAGAAGACCAAGAAGACAAAGAAGAAGGAAAACCACTTGTCCACCCCAAAGGGACCTGAGGGGGGACAACTATCCAAGAACCCCTTTCCTAAGAAGATTATCCCTCATCAAGATTAAGAGTCTATCCAGTTTATTGTTCCTTATATCCAAATACTTTCATGTACTCAAGTTTATATTTTGTATCGCTATGTTATAACGCTGTTCCTATGCAAATTCACTCAAATTAAAGAGCAGAGCAAAACGTAAAACTCTCGTCTCCGTTTAATACATTTTGTTCTGGATTCCTAAAAGCTTGGTTCAAAAGAATAACATCATAAATAGGAGGTTTTAAAAGGTTAATCATTAGCACAGTGAGATTAATATAAAACATCGCCCTAGGATCCAACATTCTGGATTCTAAAATTTACTGGACCTTTTAACAATTACAAAGCTCACCGGAGAGAAGCCGCCGTTTAATAATAGTTCTTTACTCCAACCTCTCCAGTCCCCGGCAGCTAAGGTGGAAAGACGAGTAAAGTGAGAACAGGGCAGAGACTATTAGATGAAGGTGGTGAACGTCCAGTTGAATTCTCTCATCAATAAGCCTTAAGTCGGAGCTGATCCCAGCAGTCACAGGTAATACCCAGACTTAGGGACTAGTTCGAGAGACCCTCTTGGAAGGTAGGCTTCAGTAAGAACCTGTTGCGATCCACGTGGCTAGCTTACTGACCCACAGAGCAATACATGGCGTCCCTGGGTGGGCTTTCTTAACAAAATAAGGACCCCACGAAGACAACGGCGTGCGCCAAGGGATTGACAAGCGCCAGAAGAACGACTCCTCTAAGAATAGGGAAGTTGTAGACGACTGGTCTAAGCTATCAGTCAAGTGCCCCTTAACTCCACAGCAGTGGGTAGGGTAGAAAGGGTTTACTAAGGTCTGCTGACCACAGATCTGGAGTAAAATTAGCAGCAAGTCTGTTTTCATCCCAGGTACAGGGACAGAAAGTCAGGAGACTTTGAAAATAGACAAACTCGAGACGACAAAACGAAAAAATGGCCGCAAGTGCAGTAACACAAGAACTAGAGGACCAATCCTCACCTGACGATCAGGGAAACTCAACGCCCGAGTCCAATGAAGAACCTGCATACCAGCTAGTAACACCATTAGCTGGGAAAGATCAACACATAACAGATCCGAACGTCCCACAGGGAGCCGAGTACAGGGAAGAACCAGTAGATGAGCTAGACAATGAAATAAAAATGGAAATAATCTTATACGGCAAAGGGTTCCTTACCTGGGGTCTTAATCTTCAAGCAAGAATAAAGAAAAATTATGTAACAGTGAGTGATGAGCTGCTAGCAAACAACCTAGCTGAGGAAATGACGAAAGGCATCTGGAATTGCCCAACTCTGATAGAAGGTTATCAGGTAGTGGTATTGAAGGACCCAGGGGTCCCGCAACATAAACCCGAGATCACCAAATGGTTGCATTGGTGGAATGAACGGCTAGCAGCTCCTGGAAGCGAAAACTTAATGACGTTACACAGCCCCTCAAAAGAATACGACTCACTAGTAAAGATGGTAGCTAGAGAATCTGGAATAGCATGTACCACAACAAAAATGTATACAGAGGTCAGAGCAACCGGAAAATTTGAAGAGTGTAAGCCAGAAATAGCCAAAATGCACGAATATAGACAAGTAAAAAGAGAAAGACCTAACCCAATTGAGCAAGCCTCAGTAACGGAATCTCCTAGGGAATCAGACGACGAGGGTGATGAAAAAGGCAAGCAAACGACTGACCCTAAACCAGATAGGGGAGTACCAGAGGAGCAGACCTTTCTAGTCATCCCATATGGTAAGGGTTACAGAAATTGGGACCCGGTCGTTCAGAAAATGTTCAAAGAAAATCACCCAGGTGTGAAGGAAGTAGCCCTGCGGACGACTCTACTCGAGGTTATGGACAAAAACGAAGAATTCTATGGCCCAATAAAAAGAAACAACCTCCAAATGATAGTATTAAAAGACCCGGAAAAGATAACAACAAGAACGGAAATTAAAACATGGCTACAATGGTGGATAGAGCAGATCGAAAAGAGACGTGGAGCCATAATTACTATAATGAGCCCATCAGTCGAGTATGACCCAATAATAGCCAGGGTAGCCAAAGAGACCGGGTTATATGTACACACGATTGGCTCTAAGACCAAAGCACTCCCGATGAGTGGTTCATGCAAAGGAGAAATAGCTAAATTAAGGCAATATCGGCAAATGTGGTACGGAGGAAGTAATGGACAGGACACTGCAGTGAGCTCCCAAGAAGAGTCAGGTGAAGAATCCGGCCAGGATGAAGTAGAAAACCTTGAAGGAGGAACGCATCAGGCCAAGCAGAAAAAACCAGGTTATAAACCAGTTAGCCACCACACCCCAGGTCCAGGGGGAATAACATCGAACCCAAGTTCATATAGGATACCTACAGGATTTGCCTCAGACACAAGCCCAGAGCAGGGAGAGATGCGAAAAAGAGAGTCAGGTATGGATGACGGAACAAGCTCAAAGTCAGGTAAAAGCCGACTCAAAACGGAAATAGGTGAAGATGAAGCCATGGCAGAGTTCATAGATATCTTGGCAGACAGATTTGTAGAAAAGTGTGAAACACAATTCTCCCTTAGGACAAAGAACCTACCAGGAAAATCTGAAAATATAGCAGAAAACCTTGCAGGCACCTCCGAACCAACTACCGGGAAGCGCAGGAATAAACAAAACCATCTTGAGTTAAACGCAGAACCTGGTCAAGAAAAGGGAGAGATAGTAGAAAAAGACCCACCAAAACCAAAGAGTGGGGATCAAGGCCCTAGGAAACCAAGAAACGAACCCCAAGCCCCGAAAGCTTTAAAACCATTGCCTGAAGGAGCTCGGGTCCTAAAACAAGTAGGTGATGCTAGGGTGTATAGCCTAATAGGAATTCCCTGGGTTATAGAGGGAGACGGGTTACTAATATTCACAGACAACATGTACCGAATACACAACGGAAACTTTAAAAAGGCCCTGAAAACTGCAGCCGGTCCCGATTACCAAAAAGAGGTGAATCAGTTGACCGCATTAGCATCATATACGACAGCAAGGGTAAGCATGACAAGAGCAGGGTATCTCCCGTATTACGCCATAATACATGTCCCAATCCAAAGTTACAAGGAGGCAAAGGATAATGACAGATACATGAGGGATATGATAGAAGCTCTAGAAAAAGGGCTAGCTCAAGCGATCGCTTATAACTTCAGGAGAGTGACAATGAGCATAGAAGGGTTAAGATCAGACAACCTTCAATGGGAAATAGCTGAACGAGTCGCAATTAATACCGCAAATTATATGGTAACTCGTATGCCTCGTGAAACCATGTTGAAAGAAATAGTTATAGTAATCCCGGAGAAACTAGAGGAAGACCGCAAGGCGCGACTAGTGTACTCGATAACCTCAGCTGGGGAAACACCTGAACAAAACCCACGGCACCCTAAAACAAATGACAAAGAGATACCTTCAACCTCAAAGGAGGGAAGAAAAATGGAAAACAAGGTGAAAGAGACAGAACAAAAAACAAAAGTACTCTTAAACTCACCCATAGAGAAAGCAATAAAAACCCAGACAGGAGGCAAGGGAAAGAGTGAGGCCCGAACCCAAAAAGGAAGTCCTGGGCACAAATTGGTCCCACTAGCGCAGACCTTGAATGAAGATGAAGAAGATGACAAGGAACAGAATCATAATAACGAGCCAGGCGAAACCATAGATCCAGTGACGTCTGAAGACGAAGACAGTGAGAGCCTATATTCCGTAGATCAAACTCACCTCCCGACAATACAGCTGAGAATGGGGACCAGAAAAGGCCAAAAGAAGACAGTAGCCTTGATAAATCCACGCAGGGCATCAGAAAAAGTAGCCAGGGATATAACATGGGGCCCAATAAAGACAAGAGAGGGACGCAGTACTTACATTCCTGAGGTCGGACAAGTTGGATACGAGATCCCAGAAGAATGGGCAGATGGGTTGAAAGAGACAGTGGGACTAACAGTCAAAGCAACAAAGGGAGAATGGGCTAATATCCTTATGATGCCTACATATCCCACGTTAGCAGCTCATGAACTCCTAACCAGCAATTTTAGAACAGCCTACGTAGCCATAGCGCACGATGTGCTGTTAAGGAGAATGAAAAAGGCAGCTCAGAAATTTGCCAACGAGACAAATGAGAAAATGATGAGTGACACATCAGAAGATGGGCAGGAGGCACCAGGTCAGAAAGAAATAGTCCAATCACACCACGAGCCTCGGCAGGCCATAGAACCTCGGCAACAGGAACCATGCCGAACCCCTAACCCAGAGACCGACAGCTACCGTGAGTACAAAAAACTGAAAACTTTAGTCAGAGAAAAAAGAACAGATGAAACTAGTGAGGAGTATATTAAGGACGTATGGCCTATGGTGATCAGCTCCACTGAGTGTGATAAGGCGAGAAGCCTGTGGCTTAGTTGTATCACCACAAACCCAGTGGGCAGGGAAGAGTCAGCTCAAGAACACTATGAAAGACTAGTTCTAGAGGACATGGATGATGAAGACGCTCAAATCCAGCGGGCGAAAGTACGAATGGACCAAGGTCAACGCCTCACGTCGGTCTGGTATGAATTGAAACGAACAGTCCCTCCAAAAAGATATGTAAAGGCTCTGAGAATAGTAACAAAAGGTAGGAGAGGTGAAATGAAGTTTGCGTCAATGCCCAGTGAGACCTTAGTCCCGGCAATAGACCATACAGTGAAGTCTTTTGATCTAGAACAACAGTTTTGGGAAGAAAAAAGGAAAAACGAGACGAGGCAAAACCCAAAACAACAAAAACCAGCCCCTAGGGCACAGCAACAGCCACAACAACAACAACCACAGCAAAATAGACAGCCCCAAAGGCAGTCAGAACCACAATACAGGGATAGATCCCAACGGCCCCAGTCGGAGCCACAATACAGAAGTCAACAATCAAATAGATCTCAGGCCCAACCTGCAAACGCAACACCTCAGAGAAGAAATGATTTTGTGCCTAGAGAAGAATTTCTTAGAATGAGCCCAGAACAAAGAACGGCCCTCCAGGAATCCCGAAAGAAAAGGGATGGGGGGCCAGCTAAATAATGGCTGACAGGTCGCGGGTCACCCTAGAAGATGCTTATTGGAAGGGAGACGAAATCTACACGAATGTAGACGGTGAGCCTTATCTAATAGACTCAGGGGCAGAGGTGTCTATGACCCGCAAAAACCTAAAAACAATAGGACACCTAACGGTGCAATTAGCAAATGGAACTATAGAGAAAATGCCTTATGCATTGTGGCATGGAATTGTTTGGATAAAAGGCCCATACAACCTTGTGGCCATAACAGATATGAAAGATTTAAGAAAACCACGAAAAGACCGAAGAGCTCTGAACAGACGACTGGAACTGCTTAAAACCCGGTTAGTAAAAATAGGGCCCACACATGAAAAAGTTGAATCTGGAGAATGGTATAAACCTGTAAATATTCCTGAGGTGGCAAAAGAAAAAATAAATGAGAGCGATTTCTCCCCAGCCGGGAAAGAGAAGTTAAAACAAATCATCGAGTCGGCCTCAGTGGCCAGGTTTAAAAATGACTGTGGGGATTTAGGTCCATCAGTTATACATATGATTGAAGGCGGAGTACACCCACCGGTACGACAATATCCACTAAACCCTGGTGCCGTTGAAGAAATGAACAAAATTGTAAGGGAATTAAGTGCTTTAGGGATTATCAGAGAAGAATCTAATCCTATCACCAACAGCCCCATACAAGCGGTAAAGAAACCTGAGTCCTCCGGAGGAGGATGGAGACCAGTGATTAACTTTAAGGCATTAAACAGGCGCACAATAGCTAACCGAGCGAGTCTAATCAACCCTCAGGGTACTCTGAAGACACTGCAAGTGAAAAAGTACAAATCATGCATTGATTTAGCAAATGGATTCTTTTCTCTTCGACTAGCTAAACAATCACAAGGGAAGACAGCTTTTACCCATCAGGGAAGGAGTTATGTCTGGCAACGATTACCACAGGGATACAAAAATTCCCCGAATGTATTTCAGTCAGCAGTTATGGACGTGCTTAAAGGTTTAGGCGCCACAGTTTACATCGATGATGTGTTCATAGCAGATGACACGGAAGAAGAACACCTAGAAAGATTAGCAAAGGTGGTACAACAAGTGACCAATGCAGGACTGAAATTAAATCTGAAGAAATGCCAGTTTGGGCAATTCCAGGTGAACTACTTAGGTTTCCAAGTAGCGGCAGACTTAGGCCTCTCTGAAGGCTACAGGGAAAAGCTTGAGCAAATTCAGCCACCTGAATCTGAAAATGAGCTGCAGAAAATCCTAGGGCTATGTAATTATGTAAGAGATCATGTCCCCAACTACCAAAAATATGCAAAACCCTTGTATGCTTGTCTGAAGAAGAAAGAAGGCCATGAAGAAAAGAAGAACAAGAAGATGTGGGTATGGTCAGCCGAGAATCAAAAAGATCTAGAGATGCTGAGAGAAAAAATCAAAGAAGCAGTACGCTTGGAACCCAGAAGCGTGTTGGCAAGACTCGTAGCTGAGATTAGCTGTGAAG
>JBBPBX010068962.1:0-18985 GCA_038048925.1 Garcialebias charrua
AATACCAAGGTACATTTTAGTTCTTGTGTTCCTAAACAGAATTACTTGCTACGTGTGGTTTCATCAACCTTAATGTTCAATTAGGTGTGTATAGGAGTGTACTATGGTTTTTATGGACAGTTGTTTGTTTGGACAGTCAGACGCTATAAACAATCAGACAATCAATCAGATAACAGCTCATTACTGTCCTGACAAAACACTGTCCTTAAAAACCACAAAACAGTCACACACACAAACACACACAACTTCAGTTGAACATGTTATATTTACATGTATATGTCTATCTGTACATTATATGTATATGCATATATATACATGTATATGTTTATGCATATATACATCTATATGTTTATGCATATGTACATATATGCATATTCTTGTATATATACATATATGCATTTACATGTTTAAATGCATTTGCATATACAGTACATGTATATATGCACTTACATATACATGTATATATGCACTTACACATACATGTAAATAGGCACTTACATATATGTGTAATAGGCATGTAAATATAACATGTTCAACTCAAATTGTGTGTGTTTGTGTGTGTGACTGTTTTGTGGTTTCTAAGGACAGTGTTTTGTCAGGACAGTAATGAGCTGTTATCGGATTGTCTGATTACTGTATAGCGTATTGCTGTCCTGACAAAACACTGTCCTTAAAAACCACAAAACAGTCACACACACAAACACACACAATTTTAGTAGAACATGTTATATTTACATGTATATGTCTATCTGATATGCATATATACATTTATATGCATATATGTATATACACTGTACAGTACATGAATATGCATTTATGATATGCTTATATACATGTATATATGTATATTTGTGTGTATGTATATGACATAGATATCAATTATATAAATAATGCAGGGATTGTTAAGTATGACTTCAATATTATTAGTCACAGTTTTTTAATTTATAGTTTTCTTTCATTCAGCTAATTTTAATTTCATCTTAGTCCACCTATCATGAGAGGAGTTTTGTAAATACTCTGTCCATTTATCTTTCCTTTATGTGAGATGGATACTTGGGCCAAAAACAAACAATCATGTAATGTTTATTGGTTTACATGTGACAGCAGCTATCATCAAAATGTAGAATTTCCTCTAAATATAAGTATAAATGATCTCTTACAGATGTCATGTGAACACGTCCAGAGTCAGGAGATCGCAGGTAGCCAGAAGCACGATCAACTTCCTTTAAACACGAATACCAAGGTACATTTTAGTTCTTGTGTTCCTAAACAGAATTACTTGCTACGTGTGGTTTCATCAACCTTAATGTTCAATTATGTGTGTATAGGAGTGTACTATGGTTTTTATGGACAGTTGTTTGTTTGGACAGTCAGACGCTATAAACAATCAGACAATCAATCAGATAACAGCTCATTACTGTCCTGACAAAACACTGTCCTTAAAAACCACAAAACAGTCACACACACAAACACACACAACTTCAGTTGAACATGTTATATTTACATGTATATGTCTATCTGTACATTATATGTATATGCATATATATACATGTATATGTTTATGCATATATACATCTATATGTTTATGCATATGTACATATATGCATATTCTTGTATATATACATATATGCATTTACATGTTTAAATGCATTTGCATATACAGTACATGTATATATGCACTTACATATACATGTATATATGCACTTACACATACATGTAAATAGGCACTTACATATACGTGTAATAGGCATGTAAATATAACATGTTCAACTCAAATTGTGTGTGTTTGTGTGTGTGACTGTTTTGTGGTTTCTAAGGACAGTGTTTTGTCAGGACAGTAATGAGCTGTTATCTGATTGTCTGATTACTGTATAGCGTATTGCTGTCCTGACAAAACACTGTCCTTAAAAACCACAAAACAGTCACACACACAAACACACACAACTTCAGTTGAACATGTTATATTTACATGTATATGTCTATCTGTACATTATACGTATATGCATATATATACATGTATATGTTTATGCATATATACATCTATATGTTTATGCATATGTACATATATGCATATTCTTGTATATATACATATATGCATTTACATGTTTAAATGCATTTGCATATACAGTACATGTATATATGCACTTACATATACATGTATATATGCACTTACACATACATGTAAATAGGCACTTACATATACGTGTAATAGGCATGTAAATATAACATGTTCAACTCAAATTGTGTGTGTTTGTGTGTGTGACTGTTTTGTGGTTTCTAAGGACAGTGTTTTGTCAGGACAGTAATGAGCTGTTATCGGATTGTCTGATTATAGCGTATTGCTGTCCTAACAAAACACTGTCCATAAAAACCACAAAACAGTCACACACACAAACACACACAATTTTAGTAGAACATGTTATATTTACATGTATATGTCTATCTGATATGCATATATACATTTATATGCATATATGTATATACACTGTACAGTACATGAATATGCATTTATGATATGCTTATATACATGTATATATGTATATTTGTGTGTATGTATATGACATAGATATCAATTATATAAATAATGCAGGGATTGTTAAGTATGACTTCAATATTATTAGTCACAGTTTTTTAATTTATAGTTTTCTTTCATTCAGCTAATTTTAATTTCATCTTAGTCCACCTATCATGAGAGGAGTTTTGTAAATACTCTGTCCATTTATCTTTCCTTTATGTGAGATGGATACTTGGGCCAAAAACAAACAATCATGTAATGTTTATTGGTTTACATGTGACAGCAGCTATCATCAAAATGTAGAATTTCCTCTAAATATAAGTATAAATGATCTCTTACAGATGTCATGTGAACACGTCCAGAGTCAGGAGATCGCAGGTAGCCAGAAGCACGATCAACTTCCTTTAAACACGAATACCAAGGTACATTTTAGTTCTTGTGTTCCTAAACAGAATTACTTGCTACGTGTGGTTTCATCAACCTTAATGTTCAATTAGGTGTGTATAGGAGTGTACTATGGTTTTTATGGACAGTTGTTTGTTTGGACAGTCAGACGCTATAAACAATCAGACAATCAATCAGATAACAGCTCATTACTGTCCTGACAAAACACTGTCCTTAAAAACCACAAAACAGTCACACACACAAACACACACAACTTCAGTTGAACATGTTATATTTACATGTATATGTCTATCTGTACATTATATGTATATGCATATATATACATGTATATGTTTATGCATATATACATCTATATGTTTATGCATATGTACATATATGCATATTCTTGTATATATACATATATGCATTTACATGTTTAAATGCATTTGCATATACAGTACATGTATATATGCACTTACATATACATGTATATATGCACTTACACATACATGTAAATAGGCACTTACATATACGTGTAATAGGCATGTAAATATAACATGTTCAACTCAAATTGTGTGTGTTTGTGTGTGTGACTGTTTTGTGGTTTCTAAGGACAGTGTTTTGTCAGGACAGTAATGAGCTGTTATCTGATTGTCTGATTACTGTATAGCGTATTGCTGTCCTGACAAAACACTGTCCTTAAAAACCACAAAACAGTCACACACACAAACACACACAACTTCAGTTGAACATGTTATATTTACATGTATATGTCTATCTGTACATTATACGTATATGCATATATATACATGTATATGTTTATGCATATATACATCTATATGTTTATGCATATGTACATATATGCATATTCTTGTATATATACATATATGCATTTACATGTTTAAATGCATTTGCATATACAGTACATGTATATATGCACTTACATATACATGTATATATGCACTTACACATACATGTAAATAGGCACTTACATATACGTGTAATAGGCATGTAAATATAACATGTTCAACTCAAATTGTGTGTGTTTGTGTGTGTGACTGTTTTGCGGTTTCTAAGGACAGTGTTTTGTCAGGACAGTAATGAGCTGTTATCTGATTGTCTGATTATAGCGTATTGCTGTCCTAACAAACCACTGTCCATTAAAACCACAAAACAGTCACACACACAAACACACACAATTTTAGTAGAACATGTTATATTTACATGTATATGTCTATCTGATATGCATATATACATTTATATGCATATATGTATATACACTGTACAGTACATGAATATGCATTTATGATATGCTTATATACATGTATATATGTATATTTGTGTGTATGTATATGACATAGATATCAATTATATAAATAATGCAGGGATTGTTAAGTATGACTTCAATATTATTAGTCACAGTTTTTTAATTTATAGTTTTCTTTCATTCAGCTAATTTTAATTTCATCTTAGTCCACCTATCATGAGAGGAGTTTTGTAAATACTCTGTCCATTTATCTTTCCTTTATGTGAGATGGATACTTGGGCCAAAAACAAACAATCATGTAATGTTTATTGGTTTACATGTGACAGCAGCTATCATCAAAATGTAGAATTTCCTCTAAATATAAGTATAAATGATCTCTTACAGATGTCATGTGAACACGTCCAGAGTCAGGAGATCGCAGGTAGCCAGAAGCACGATCAACTTCCTTTAAACACGAATACCAAGGTACATTTTAGTTCTTGTGTTCCTAAACAGAATTACTTGCTACGTGTGGTTTCATCAACCTTAATGTTCAATTAGGTGTGTATAGGAGTGTACTATGGTTTTTATGGACAGTTGTTTGTTTGGACAGTCAGACGCTATAAACAATCAGACAATCAATCAGATAACAGCTCATTACTGTCCTGACAAAACACTGTCCTTAAAAACCACAAAACAGTCACACACACAAACACACAACTTCAGTTGAACATGTTATATTTACATGTATATGTCTATCTGAACATTATATGTATATGCATATATATACATGTATATGTTTATGCATATATACATCTATATGTTTATGCATATGTACATATATGCATATTCTTGTATATATACATATATGCATTTACATGTTTAAATGCATTTGCATATACAGTACATGTATATATGCACTTACATATACATGTATATATGCACTTACACATACATGTAAATAGGCACTTACATATACGTGTAATAGGCATGTAAATATAACATGTTCAACTCAAATTGTGTGTGTTTGTGTGTGTGACTGTTTTGTGGTTTCTAAGGACAGTGTTTTGTCAGGACAGTAATGAGCTGTTATCTGATTGTCTGATTACTGTATAGCGTATTGCTGTCCTGACAAAACACTGTCCTTAAAAACCACAAAACAGTCACACACACAAACACACACAACTTCAGTTGAACATGTTATATTTACATGTATATGTCTATCTGTACATTATATGTATATGCATATATATACATGTATATGTTTATGCATATATACATCTATATGTTTATGCATATGTACATATATGCATATTCTTGTATATATACATATATGCATTTACATGTTTAAATGCATTTGCATATACAGTACATGTATATATGCACTTACATATACATGTATATATGCACTTACACATACATGTAAATAGGCACTTACATATACGTGTAATAGGCATGTAAATATAACATGTTCAACTCAAATTGTGTGTGTTTGTGTGTGTGACTGTTTTGTGGTTTCTAAGGACAGTGTTTTGTCAGGACAGTAATGAGCTGTTATCTGATTGTCTGATTACTGTATAGCGTATTGCTGTCCTGACAAAACACTGTCCTTAAAAACCACAAAACGGTCACACACACAAACACACACAACTTCAGTTGAACATGTTATATTTACATGTATATGTCTATCTGAACATTATATGTATATGCATATATATACATGTATATGTTTATGCATATATACATCTATATGTTTATGCATATGTACATATATGCATATTCTTGTATATATACATATATGCATTTACATGTTTAAATGCATTTGCATATACAGTACATGTATATATGCACTTACATATTCATGTATATATGCACTTACATATACATGTATATAGGCACTTACATATACATGTAAATAGGCACTTACATATACGTGTAATAGGCATGTAAATATAACATGTTCAACTAAAATTGTGTGTGTTTTTGTGTGTGACTGTTTTGTGGTTTCTAAGGACAGTGTTTTGTCAGGACAGTAATGAGCTATTATCTGATTGTCTGATTATAGCGTATTGCTGTCCTAACAAACCACTGTCCATTAAAACCACAAAACAGTCACACACACAAACACACACAATTTTAGTAGAACATGTTATATTTACATGTATATGTCTATCTGTACAGTATATGCATATATATACATGTATATGCATATATGTATATACACTGTACAGTACATGACTATGCATTTATGATATGCTTATATACATGTATATATGTATATTTGTGTGTATGTATATGACATAGATATCAATTATATAAATAATGCAGGGATTGTTAAATATGACTTCAATATTATTAGTCACAGTTTTTAAATTTATAGTTTTCTTTCATTCAGCTAATTTTAATTTCATCTTAGTCCACCTATCATGAGAGGAGTTTTGTAAATACTCTGTCCATCCATCTTTCCTTTATGTGAGATGGATACTTTGGCCAAAAACAATCATGTAATGTTTATTGGTTTACATGTGACAGCAGCTATCATCAAAATGTAGAATTTCCTCTAAATATAAGTATAACTGATCTGTTACAGATGTCATGTGAGCACGTCCAGAGTCAGGAGATCGCAGGTAGCCAGAAGCACGATCAACTTCCTTTAAACACGAATACCAAGGTACATTTTAGTTCTTGTGTTCCTAAACAGAATTACTTGCTACGTGTGGTTTCATCAACCTTAATGTTCAATTAGGTGTGTATAGGAGTGTATTGTGGTTTTTATGGACAGTTGTTTGTTTGGACAGTCATACGCTATAAACAATCAGACAATCAATCAGATAACAGCTCATTACTGTCCTGACAAAACACTGTCCTTAAAAACCACAAAACAGTCACACACACAAACATACACAACTTCAGTTGAACATGTTAGTGCTGGTGAATTTTTGGAAAAAACACAAAAAATACTGAGTTTTTCTGTGTTTTTTCACCACAGTTCGTTAGCTAAACGTGGACACACGTTTCTGATCATTTTTATGCATTCGTAAGCAGTTTTTTTCAACTCCACAGTGTAACTCTTACCTAATTTAATATATTGCACACAAAACATTAAGGTTTACTGAGGGGCTGCATGGGCTCCATGAGCAAGACATCTAATCCATGTGTTTACATCATGGGAAAAACATGTAACAAAATAAAATTTTAATTTTGATTTTTATGAGTTTCCCTCGGACTGTAATCTTATAAATACTTTGTTTAAAGTTCTGATGAATGTTGACTTGCCCATATACTAAATACATGATTTTTTTCTGTGTCCTCCATGTTTTCTAGAGAAAAAGTCAAGCAAGTCTAGGATCCAGAAGAATGGCAAAGAAAAAGTGGTCAAATGGTGAAGTAGCTGATGTAATGCGTAATTTCCGAAATCACATAAGTGAAGGAAAACTGACCAGAAAGAATTAATGCAACCACTGTAAGAAGGTTGAGGGCCCTATGTTGGCTCAAAGAACAGTTCAAAATATGAGACTTTGTGAGAAACCGGGGAATAACTGAAAAGAGATAAAAACAGAAACAAAACTTACAGATTTTTTAATGTATCTAAAAATCTACGTCTGGCCTCTGGACATTTAAAAAACAAAACAAAAACGTAGAAATGTTTAGTCTTTCGTTGCATAGGTACCAGGTACATACCAGTTAAGTACAGGATAACATGTCACTTCATACTATAGCCTGGTACAAAACGTAGAAATGTTTAGTCTTTCGTTGCATAGGTACCAGGTACATACCAGTTAAGTACAGGATAACATGTCACTTCATACTATAGCCTGGTACAAAATATACATACCGGTTATATAACCAGTATGCTACCAGTATCTGGTATGTACCCATCTGTATTATGTATTAATATTGTATAAATCTGTGTAACACTTTTAAATACTTTATTTATTTATTTTATCTAAAAAAGCTAAGTCTGGTCCTCTGGACATTCAAAAAAATAAAACAAAACGAAGCAAAAGTTTCGTCTTTCGTCCGAAAGCCTTCTTCAGTCTGAGTTGCTGTATTCAGCTCAGTCTTATAAATAGCACCCTCCCACAGTGGATCAACCAGTTGGCTGATGACAGCCGAAACCAGCTGCTCACATGATCAAGGAGGACCATCAGCCTAACGATGGATCGTTAGCACCCTGATGGTTGTTTGCTATTCACAGAGGGCTTAGTGATACTAGCAATCATAGAGGGGGACAGTTGAACCCGGAGGCCTCCACCCCCGTTTAACAATGGACGTTTCTTTTCACTTCAGCTCTCAGCTCCTCCTCTGTGGCTCTGACTGTGTCCGAAAGAGCTGCCATCTCTCTGCTCAGAGCCTCCATATTCTCAATCAGTCCACTCTTCTGCTCCTCTTCCTCCCTCAGAGCAGCCAGCCTGGCCTCCTCTTCCTCTGTTAGAAACTGGTGAAGCTTCTTAAACTGCTTCTTAATCTGCCTCTTTGTGAGTCGAGCCTGGACCTTCACATGTTCTGCTGTCTGATCAAACTCAGACTGAACTTTCTTCTTGACCTCCTGCTTCTCCTTCAGTGGTTTCATAGATCTCAGCAGATCCTCTTTGAGTTCCGTTGCAGCTTCATCGATGGGTCTGAACCTGTGGTCGGTGTGTTTCTTCGAGTCTCTGCAGACGATATAAATTAAGGAGGACCACTTTTTTTTATTTAGAGATAAATAATAACACTATTAATAAAATCAATAATGAACAAATAATACTTCAGCTCTCAGCTCCTCCTCTGTGGCTCTGACTGTGTCCGAAAGAGCTGCCATCTCTCTGCTCATAGCCTCCATATTCTCAATCAGTCCACTCTTCTGCTCCTCTTCCTCCCTCAGAGCAGCCAGCCTGGCCTCCTCTTCCTCTGTTAGAAACTGGTGAAGCTTCTTAAACTGCTTCTTAATCTGCCTCTTTGTGAGTCGAGCCTGGACCTTCACATGTTCTGCTGTCTGATCAAACTCAGACTGAACTTTCTTCTTGACCTCCTGCTTCTCCTTCAGTGGTTTCATAGATCTCAGCAGATCCTCTTTGAGTTCCGCTGCAGCTTCATCGATGGGTCTGAACCTGTGGTCGGTGTGTTTCTTCGAGTCTCTGCAGACGATATAAATTAAGGAGGACCACTTTTTTTTATTTAGAGATAAATAATAACACTATTAATAAAATCAATAATGAACAAATAACACTTCAGCTCTCAGCTCCTCCTCTGTGGCTCTGACTGTGTCCGAAAGAGCTGCCATCTCTCTGCTCAGAGCCTCCATATTCTCAATCAGTCCACTCTTCTGCTCCTCTTCCTCCCTCAGAGCAGCCAGCCTGGCCTCCTCTTCCTCTGTTAGAAACTGGTGAAGCTTCTTAAACTGCTTCTTAATCTGCCTCTTTGTGAGTCGAGCCTGGACCTTCACATGTTCTGCTGTCTGATCAAACTCAGACTGAACTTTCTTCTTGACCTCCTGCTTCTCCTTCAGTGGTTTCATGGATCTCAGCAGATCCTCTCTGAGTTCCGCTGCAGCTTCATCGATGGGTCTGAACCTGTGGTCGGTGTGTTTCTTCGAGTCTCTGCAGACGATATAAATTAAGGAGGACCACTTTTTTTTATTTAGAGATAAATAATAACACTATTAATAAAATCAATAATGAACAAATAACACTTCAGCTCTCAGCTCCTCCTCTGTGGCTCTGACTGTGTCCGAAAGAGCTGCCATCTCTCTGCTCATAGCCTCCATATTCTCAATCAGTCCACTCTTCTGCTCCTCTTCCTCCCTCAGAGCAGCCAGCCTGGCCTCCTCTTCCTCTGTTAGAAACTGGTGAAGCTTCTTAAACTGCTTCTTAATCTGCGTCTTTGTGAGTCGAGCCTGGACCTTCACATGTTCTGCTGTCTGATCAAACTCAGACTGAACTTTCTTCTTGACCTCCTGCTTCTCCTTCAGTGGTTTCATGGATCTCAGCAGATCCTCTCTGAGTTCCGCTGCAGCTTCATCGATGGGTCTGAACCTGTGGTCGGTGTGTTTCTTCGAGTCTCTGCAGACGATATAAATAAAGGAGGACCACTTTTTTTATTTAGAGATAAATAATAACACTATTAATAAAATCAATAATGAAGTTATTTCATGAGTGACTGGAATGAAATCCCTACCTTGTCCTGAGAGTAAATTATAGCTTCGATAATGATACTACAGTATCCACTTTGCACTGCGTGCCTGCATAGTTGGTAACAGGAATGCGTTTGCTGGCAGTGGCACTAGCCCATGCAGGAATTGTCCGTTTCACCTTCTTGCTTTTGGATTTCCCATACTTGTAGCTATCCTTCATCCTTAGAAGGAGAACAAAGCAGTGTGTTGAGCACTGGCCAGCCTCGCAGTCCGGGCATTTCACATCTTTCTCATCCTTTTTTTTCTCCCTCCACTCCCTCTTCAGTAGTGTCTTCATTCTTGTCCGTATTCGCGTCACCTGAATTCTCCCCCTCCTCATCTTCGCCTCTTGCAGCTGAAGATGCTGCCTGATCTTCATCAGCAGAGGGCGACTCCTCATCTGAGGCTTCTGGATCGTTCTCTGCAGCCGCGGAGGGTGCCTTCTCCTGAGTTGGAGTCGCTGTTGCATGGCGAATCGGCATAATGGGAGCGTTACCTTCAACTTATCCAGGAAAATGTATGTTTTGAAGAAAAAAT
The DNA here is from genome assembly GCA_038048925.1 of Garcialebias charrua. Lineage (NCBI taxonomy): Eukaryota > Metazoa > Chordata > Actinopteri > Cyprinodontiformes > Rivulidae > Garcialebias > Garcialebias charrua. Next base: position 10,834 of record JBBPBX010068962.1, read on the forward strand.
CTCTGCACGATCCTTTATTTCGATTCCGCTGTTAACGAGCACCGTCCCGCTTGGATCGTTGGTCCAAACCAACTTGTTTTACGTCTTCTAACGTAGGATCATCCTGATTAGTTCAAGGCTGTCAGAAAGGGAGCCTTCCAAGAAAAAAGTGACTTCCTGTTCTGAGGGAGCGGGGTTTCAGTGACAGCACAACATGACCACAGAGAATTGTTGGGCATCTGACATGGATCACTCATGCCAAGTTTGGTGCAATTCTGTTTTTCATTGTGAAAGTTATAGCGTTTTAAAATGTATGGCGAGAAGCCAAACGTTGAGGCAAGGCCACGTCCCTTCAGCATATATGAAAATACAAGTTTTTGATGAATTTTCACTCACCCACATCTTAAGTGCATATTAACCAAGGTTGAAGTCAGTCGCTCAAAATCCCTAGGAGGAGTGCATTAAAATTCACCATCAATGAAAAGTGAAAAACAGCCAAAAATTACCCTTTGACCCAAAATGGCTGACTTATGGCCAAACAGGTGTCCCTGTGATGGACTGGAGACTTGTAAATGTGTCCTTGTGATGGACTGGAGACTTGTCCATGTGTCCCTGCGATGGACTGGAGACTTGTCCACGTGTCCCTGTGATGGACTGGAGACTTGTCCACGTGTCCCTGTGATGGACTGGAGACCTGTCCAGGATGTCCCTGTGATGGACTGGAGACTTGTAAATGTGTCCCTGTGATGGACTGGAGACTTGTAAATGTGTCCCTGTGATGGACTGGAGACCTGTCCAGGTGTCCCTGTGATGGACTGGAGACTTGTCCACGTGTCCCTGTGATGGACTGGTGACTTGTAAATGTGTCCCTGTGATGGACTGGAGACTTGTCCATGTGTCCCTGTGATGGACTGGAGACCTGTCCAGGATGTCCCTGTGATGGACTGGAGACTTGTAAATGTGTCCCTGTGATGGACTGGAGACTTGTAAATGTGTCCCTGTGATGGACTGGAGACTTGTAAATGTGTCCCTGTGATGGACTGGAGACTTGTAAATGTGTCCCTGTGATGGACTGGAGACTTGCAAGGGAACCGGACTTGTGATCTGAAGGACCCTGGTTCGAGTTCGAACCCCGGCCACTACACACCTTGGGGTGTCTATGAGTGCATACCTATTTCCCCAGCTCCCCGGGCGCTGACTACGGCTGCTCACTGCACCACTTGGTGGTGGTTGGGTTAAATGCAGAGAACAATTTTGTCTGTCAAGTATGGGAAACATACACAGATGACAAAAATGTGTAATTTATATATTTTAATTTATAAATGTGTCCCTGTGATGGACTGGAGACTTGTAAATGTGTCCCTGTGATGGACTGGAGACCTGTCCAGGTGTCCCTGTGATGGACTGGAGACTTGTCCACATGTCCCTGTGATGGACTGGAGACCTGTCCAGGATGTCCCTGTGATGGACTGGAGACTTGTCCACGTGTCCTTGTGATGGACTGGAGACTTGTCCCTGTGTACCTGTGATGGACTGGAGACCTGTCCAGGTATCCCTGTGATGGACTGGAGACTTGTCCATGTGTCCTTGTGATGGACTGGAGACTTTTCCCTGTGTACCTGTGATGGACTTGAGACCTGTCCAGGTGTCCTTGTGATGGACTGGAGACTTGTCCACATGTCCCTGTGATGGACTGGAGACCTGTCCAGGTGTCCTTGTGATGGACTGGAGACTTGTCCACATGTCCCTGTGATGGACTAGAGACTTGTCCATGTGTCCCTGTGATGGACTGGAGACTTGTCCATGTGTCCCTGTGATGGACTGGAGACTTGTCCACGTGTCCCTGTGATGGACTGGAGACCTGTCCAGGATGTCCCTGTGATGGACTGGTGACTTGTAAATGTGTCCCTGTGATGGACTGGAGACTTGTCCACGTGTCCCTGTGATGGACTGGAGACCTGTCCAGGATGTCCCTGTGATGGACTGGAGACTTGTAAATGTGTCCCTGTGATGGACTGGAGACTTGTAAATGTGTCCCTGTGATGGACTGAAGAGTTGTAAATGTGTCCCTGTGATGGACTGGAGACCTGTCCAGGTGTCCCTGTGATTGACTGGAGACTTGTCCACATGTCCCTGTGATGGACTGGAGACTTGTCCATGTGTCCTTGTGATGGACTGGAGACTTGTCCCTGTGTACCTGTGATGGACTGGAGACCTGTCCAGGTATCCCTGTGATGGACTGGAGACTTGTCCATGTGTCCTTGTGATGGACTGGAGACTTGTCCACGTGTCCCTGTGATGGACTGGAGACCTGTCCAGGATGTCCCTGTGATGGACTGGTGACTTGTAAATGTGTCCCTGTGATGGACTGGAGACTTGTCCATGTGTCCCTGTGATGGACTGGAGACCTGTCCAGGATGTCCCTGTGATGGACTGGAGACTTGTAAATGTGTCCCTGTGATGGACTGGAGACTTGTAAATGTGTCCCTGTGATGGACTGGAGACTTGTAAATGTGTCCCTGTGATGGACTGGAGACTTGCAAGGGAACCGGACTTGTGATCTGAAGGACCCTGGTTCGAGTTCGAACCCCGGCCACTACACACCTTGGGGTGTCTATGAGTGCATACCTATTTCCCCAGCTCCCCGGGCGCTGACTACGGCTGCTCACTGCACCACTTGGTGGTGGTTGGGTTAAATGCAGAGAACAATTTTGTCTGTCAAGTATGGGAAACATACACAGATGACAAAAATGTGTAATTTATATATTTTAATTTATAAATGTGTCCCTGTGATGGACTGGAGACTTGTAAATGTGTCCCTGTGATGGACTGGAGACCTGTCCAGGTGTCCCTGTGATGGACTGGAGACTTGTCCACATGTCCCTGTGATGGACTGGAGACCTGTCCAGGATGTCCCTGTGATGGACTGGAGACTTGTCCACGTGTCCTTGTGATGGACTGGAGACTTGTCCCTGTGTACCTGTGATGGACTGGAGACCTGTCCAGGTATCCCTGTGATGGACTGGAGACTTGTCCATGTGTCCTTGTGATGGACTGGAGACTTTTCCCTGTGTACCTGTGATGGACTTGAGACCTGTCCAGGTGTCCTTGTGATGGACTGGAGACTTGTCCACATGTCCCTGTGATGGACTAGAGACCTGTCCATGTGTCCCTGTGATGGACTGGAGACCTGTCCAGGTATCCTTGTGATGGACTGGAGACTTGTCCACATGTCCCTGTGATGGACTGGAGACCTGTCCAGGATGTCCCTGTGATGGACTGGAGACCTGTCCAGGATGTCCCTGTGATGGACTGGAGACTTGTCCACGTGTCCTTGTGATGGACTGGAGACTTGTCCCTGTGTACCTGTGATGGACTGGAGACCTGTCCAGGTATCCCTGTGATGGACTGGAGACTTGTCCATGTGTCCTTGTGATGGACTGGAGACTTTTCCCTGTGTACCTGTGATGGACTTGAGACCTGTCCAGGTGTCCTTGTGATGGACTGGAGACTTGTCCACATGTCCCTGTGATGGACTAGAGACCTGTCCATGTGTCCCTGTGATGGACTGGAGACTTGTCCATGTGTCCCTGTGATGGACTGGAGACTTGTCCACGTGTCCCTGTGATGGACTGGAGACCTGTCCAGGATGTCCCTGTGATGGACTGGTGACTTGTAAATGTGTCCCTGTGATGGACTGGAGACTTGTCCACGTGTCCCTGTGATGGACTGGAGACCTGTCCAGGATGTCCCTGTGATGGACTGGAGACTTGTAAATGTGTCCCTGTGATGGACTGGAGACTTGTAAATGTGTCCCTGTGATGGACTGAAGAGTTGTAAATGTGTCCCTGTGATGGACTGGAGACCTGTCCAGGTGTCCCTGTGATTGACTGGAGACTTGTCCACATGTCCCTGTGATGGACTGGAGACTTGTCCATGTGTCCTTGTGATGGACTGGAGACTTGTCCCTGTGTACCTGTGATGGACTGGAGACCTGTCCAGGTATCCCTGTGATGGACTGGAGACTTGTCCATGTGTCCTTGTGATGGACTGGAGACTTGTCCACGTGTCCCTGTGATGGACTGGAGACCTGTCCAGGATGTCCCTGTGATGGACTGGTGACTTGTAAATGTGTCCCTGTGATGGACTGGAGACTTGTCCACGTGTCCCTGTGATGGACTGGAGACCTGTCCAGGATGTCCCTGTGATGGACTGGAGACTTGTAAATGTGTCCCTGTGATGGACTGGAGACTTGTAAATGTGTCCCTGTGATGGACTGAAGAGTTGTAAATGTGTCCCTGTGATGGACTGGAGACCTGTCCAGGTGTCCCTGTGATTGACTGGAGACTTGTCCACATGTCCCTGTGATGGACTGGAGACTTGTCCATGTGTCCTTGTGATGGACTGGAGACTTGTCCCTGTGTACCTGTGATGGACTGGAGACCTGTCCAGGTATCCCTGTGATGGACTGGAGACTTGTCCATGTGTCCTTGTGATGGACTGGAGACTTGTCCACGTGTCCCTGTGATGGACTGGAGACCTGTCCAGGATGTCCCTGTGATGGACTGGTGACTTGTAAATGTGTCCCTGTGATGGACTGGAGACTTGTCCACGTGTCCCTGTGATGGACTGGAGACCTGTCCAGGATGTCCCTGTGATGGACTGGAGACTTGTAAATGTGTCCCTGTGATGGACTGGAGACTTGTAAATGTGTCCCTGTGATGGACTGAAGAGTTGTAAATGTGTCCCTGTGATGGACTGGAGACCTGTCCAGGTGTCCCTGTGATTGACTGGAGACTTGTCCACATGTCCCTGTGATGGACTGGAGACTTGTCCATGTGTCCTTGTGATGGACTGGAGACTTGTCCCTGTGTACCTGTGATGGACTGGAGACCTGTCCAGGTATCCCTGTGATGGACTGGAGACTTGTCCATGTGTCCTTGTGATGGACTGGAGACTTGTCCCTGTGTACCTGTGATGGACTGGAGACCTGTCCAGGTATCCCTGTGATGGACTGGAGACTTGTCCACGTGTCCCTGTGATGGACTGGTGACTTGTAAATGTGTCCCTGTGATGGACTAGAGACTTGTCCACGTGTCCCTGTGATGGACTGGAGACCTGTCCAGGATGTCCCTGTGATGGACTGGAGACTTGTAAATATGTCCCTGTGATGGACTGGAGACTTGTAAATGTGTCCCTGTGATGGACTGGAGAGTTGTAAATGTGTCCCTGTGATGGACTGGAGACCTGTCCAGGTGTCCCTGTGATTGACTGGAGGCTTGTCCACATGTCCCTGTGATGGACTGGAGACTTGTCCATGTGTCCTTGTGATGGACTGGAGACTTGTCCCTGTGTACCTGTGATGGACTGGAGACCTGTCCAGGTATCCCTGTGATGGACTGGAGACTTGTCCATGTGTCCTTGTGATGGACTGGAGACTTGTCCAGATGTCCCTGTGTCCCCCTTCAGTGTAGCCAGTCCAAAGTTGGACAGATTCTGGAAAAAGGAGCAATACCTGATCCTAATATGTCAGACACAAGTTTCCCTGTTTTTCCCAGCACGTCAAAATGGTGCTTTCCTCCTGACACAAGTAATATTGGAGAAAGCGCATTTAAAACATCAGGCCAAGCCACTTCTACCACATACTCAAAGGATAAACCAGACAGAAAAGATGAGCTTCTCAAACAGGAATCCTCAAAGCAGATTACATGTCTACAAAACTTCTGTTATGTTTGTGGTAAGCCACAAACTAAAATTTCACGCCATTTGCAAACACACCAGACGCATCCTGAAATTATCCAACTGTTTTCCCTTCACAAGGATTCTAAAGAGCGCAAAGTTTTATTAGAAAAATTGAGGAACAGGGGAATTCACAAGCATAACAATGCAGTTTTACAAGGTGGACAAGGGCCCTTGAAAGTGAAGAGAAAGACAAAAGCTAAGGCCGTAGATGGAACATTTATTCACTGTATCTACTGTGAAGGAATGTACGTTCAAAAGCAACTATGGAGACATGTCCGTAGATGCCCCTGTAAGCCAGAAAATATGGATATGGATAATCCACCTGGAAGAGCCAAAGTGCTGAGTTTGGCTTTGGCTAAAGAGTCTGCATTCTATCATGAAATCTGAAGTGGTGTTTGTAAGATCATTAAAAGTATGAAACCCGACGATGTTACCTCAGCTGTGAGAAATGACCTGTGTATTATTCAGTTTGCTCAGTCACTCCACAACAGACATGGACAAGACCCCTCAAAATACGACTACATGCGACAAAAGCTTCATGAAGTTGGCCGTTTGTTGATATGTCTGCGCACAAAATATGCAATACATAACCTAGAGGATGCTGTGAAACCTGCTAACTTCCAGAGAGTTGTGCAAGCAGTAAAGACTGTGTCAGGCTTTGATGAAGAAACACGTTCATACAAAAAAACAAGCCTTGCCATAAAACTGGGACATACACTGAACAAAATCTGTAACCTTGTTCATTGCCGAGCACTCATGGCAGAAGATGAACAACTGATGAAGTCGTCAGACGCATTCAAAAAACTGTGCTCATCAAAATGGTCAGAGATGGTGTCTCATAGTGCCCTTAGCACTTAAAATCATGCCAAATACAATAGGCCATTAACATTACCATTCACTGAAGATGTTAAGCTTCTGCATCAGCATCTGAATAAATCAGGAGAAAATGCCTTTAACACCTTGAAAGATGAAGCCAGCCCCCAGACTTATGCAGAACTTGCAAAAGTTACACTTGCATAGGTCATTGTGTTCAATCGTAGACGAGCAGGAGAGGTTTCAAAGATGCACCTACGAAGTTTTATGGAGCGTGACACCACCAAGCTCCATGATGATGTTGCCATGGGTTTGTCAACGGTTGAACAGAAGCTCTGCAGCCATTTCACTCGGGTTGAAATCATTGTGAAAAGAGGCCGAAAGGTTGCAGTTTTACTCGCACCAAATGTGGTGGATGCACTGACTTTATTGGCAAGTAAGAGAGAGACATGTGTTGTTTTACAAACAAACTTATTTCTATTTGCAAGACCTAAATCAATGAGTCACTACAGAGGACAGGACAGTCTGCGTGTTCATGCAAGCCAGTGTGGAGCATAGCACCCAGAGTTCCTCAGGTCAACACAACTACGGAAACATGTAGCCACGCTCTCACAAGTCTTGAACTTAAAAAACAATGAACTTGACCAGGTTGCAGACTTCTTGGGCCATGACATCCGTGTTCACAGGGAATTTTACAGATTACCAGCTCCCCCAACACAACTGGCAAAGATATCCAAGCTACAGGTTGAAAAAAATATGGAGGAACTTTTTTTTTAAATAAAGTATTTAAAAGTGTAACACAGATTTATACAATATTAATACATAATACAGAAAGGTACATACCCCAGATACTGGTAGCATACTGGTTATTTAACCAGTATGTATATTTTGTACCAGACTATTCTATAAAATGACATGTTATCTTGTACTCAATTGGTATGTACCTGGTACCTATGCAACCTGGCTTTATAATGAAATGACTAATAACCTAGTTGCCTGGTATGTACCGAGGTCTTTGTTACAATCAAAAAAATGTGTTCAATAAAAAAACAACTGGACTTTTATTTGTAGCAGAAGACGTTTCGCCCTTCATCCAAAAGGCTTTCTCAATTCTAAGAGAAGAGACCTGTCCAGGTGTCCCTGTGATGGACTGGAGACTTGTTATTATTATAACTTGTCAGTTATTATTATTATTATTGTTATTATTATTATTATTATTATTATTATTATTATTATTATTATTATTATTATTATATTACTTGTAAATGTGTTCCTGTGATGGACTGGAGACCTGTCCAGGTGTCCCTATGATGGACTGGAGACTTGTCCACGTGTCCCTGTGATGGACTGGTGACTTGTAAATGTGTCCCTGTGATGGACTGGAGACTTGTAAATGTGTCCCTGTGATGGACTGAGACTTGTCCAGATGTCTCTGTGTCCCCCTTCAATGTAGCCAGTCCAAAGTTGGACAGATTCTGGAAAAAGCAGCAATATCTGATCCTAATATGTCAGACACAAGTTTCCCTGTTTTTCCCAGCACTTCAAAATGTTGCTTTTCTCCTGACACAAGGAATATTGGAGAAAACACATTTAAAACATAAGGCAAAGCAGTCTGCAT
>JBBPBX010068963.1:0-10406 GCA_038048925.1 Garcialebias charrua
ATATTACCAATTTGTCCAAGATACATCTATACTAAATAAAAAAAAATAAAAAATTCTGGGGCTATGTGGCATACAATGACTTTTTATTATTGTCTTCATATATGCAACCTGTAGTGAAACCAGCATGTCACCAAGGAGAAAGAGTTGGACCATGCCTTCATCCTCCGGGCCCCTCAACTTATCACTTGTTATATAATCAACAATCAGGTCAGACAGTTCTGGTTTACTCAGATCTTCACCACTGTGGGATTCATCGACTGAACATGCAACTGTCATTACCTGACTGTTATTACTGTTTTTCTCTTACATTTTGTTGTTTGATGTAACTAGGACCCTGTGTACATAATCTCATTTCATCACATGTACTACATGCGGTGCAAATGACAATAAAGACTCTCTGACTCTGACTCTGACTTGTACTCAAATCATGACGTTTTTTGTGGATCTTGTAGATCAGCATTCACTGTGGAGCGATGGTGGACATGATGACATTTCAATTGTAGTATCAGCTAGAACTGTCTTTTCTAACCTGAACCCGAAGCCCTGCCCAGCCCAACCGGGGCAGCACGGTGGCACAACTGGTAGAGCTGCTGCCTCTCAGCGAGAAGGTTGCCGGTTCAAATCCCGGTCCGGGGCCTTTCTGGGTGGAGTTTGCATGTTCTCCCCGTGCATGCGTGGGTTTCCTCCGGGTACTCCGGTTTCCTCCCACAGACCAAAAAACATGCTTGTTAGGCTGATTGGTGACTCTAAATTGACCCTAGGTGTGAGTGTGAGAGTGGATGGTTGTTTGGTGTGAGTGAGACAGGTCCCTCTTGTAAATGAGTCCCCGTGACTCAACGAGGCTAGCCTGTATAAATAAAGGTTGAATGAATGAAAAAAAAAAACGGATTAGGGACGGGCCATAATAATGTGCGGGCTGGGCTGGTCTCTGGCTTTTGATTGCGTCGGCGGATGCGTGTGGCTGACAATCCAATTATATGGCAACACATCTTGTCATACAGTCACCAGATGCATGTGGCCATTTGATCGTGCGCTGACAGGCCTTGAAAGAGATTAAAAAAGGTTCAGTTAAGCTTCAGATGGGACTATACTACCAGGCAGCGATCCATCAATGCCCAAGTGTACATTCATTCAGTCGCTGCACTCAGCAGACGTGCATGGCCGATGACTCAAACGGTTGAGGTCCCAAAATTACCAACATGTCAGAGCAGGGTCCATGTCTGAATAATGCAGAATGCAGACAAAAGCAGGAATTTAATGTGCTGTGATGGCCATGAAAGGACAAACACCCCCTCAGCTCCAGTCTCCAGCAGTCAAAGCTTAATTATTATTATTATTTTCGTATTTGTGATTCGTCGGGTCAGGTGGGGTTCGGAAATGATGATTACGGGCTGGGCCGGGTCAGAGTTTTTGGGCCCGGATGCAACTCTAGTCTCAGCTCTCTGGATGACGTACTGGAATATAGCCTTCCCTGCTTTGGACATGAGTGTCACTTCGTCTCTGCACTCACTTCACCAGGGAGTGATGCTATAGATCCTGGACGATCATTAGTCTAGTAAATGAGTCCCTGAGATGCAATGAGACTAACCTATATAAATAAAGGTTTAAAGCGAAAACAAGTACTTACCTACTTGTTAGTTATTTTAATGACTGACTTCAAGTTGTCTATTGTTCTGAAATGAGTCACCACTCATACCTCATTCTGTCTCTGCACATAATTATGAGATTGATGCATCAGGACAAGCAGAGGATGATGTGGAGATCTGTTCTATTAGACACTGTCAATCACACAAAGTTTAGCTGAAAAAAGAAACTGATGTGCTGGTCTTTATTTCAAATCTGTCTGGCTATTGTAAATGAAAGCACTGCCTTTTCACTCAAGATGTAGAAAAAAACATCTTCATTTGTCTTTTGTCTAAAAAGTGAATTAAACTAAGTTGCTAAAAATGCCAGAGCAGTTCTATGTTTTAATCCTAATTGCCAGTCTTAACTGTATTTCCCTAAATATGTTCAAAGTTTCTTCTAAACCTCAGCAAAATCTGGATCACATTGTCCACATTTTTCCTTCTGATTTTACACTGGACTTTACGTGGACATTACAATCTATTTGTAAAATAGGTTCATTTCCTTAAAATGATTTGTCAGTGTCAGCAATCCACATAACAAGACAAAAACACTTGGTAATTATTACTCAAATTGTTCTATCTTGTTCTGATGGTTTTGAAGCAGTCATCAAAGCTTTCAACAACCTAGCTCCATTGTGTATTACAGATCTGCTTGTCCTCTCAAACCCCAGCCAGCCAAAGCAGATGGCCTCTTGTCCTAAGCCTGGTTCAGCTGGAGGTTTATTCCTGTTAAAAAGGACTTTTCCTTTCCACTGTTGCCAACGTGCTTGCTCAGGATGGGAGATTGTGACGGAGTGACGATTCAGTGCAATCTACTGGCTTCCTTAGATACATTTTACTAGTGGTATTTTTAAAGGGGACCACAGATTCAAAATTCACTTTTTAATGTTTTTTTTAACTCAACTTTGGGTATGTACTTCATAAGAAAACAGTCTTAGGGCCAAAGAAATACACCCAGTGGTTTATTTACTCTAAGTAGATTTATTTGTCTGTGATAGAATCGTTTCGTTCTCACTTCCGCGGTTTGTGACGTCACAAACCGCAGCCACAACCCACACCAAACCTGAGTCCAGCCCCTCACATGATTCCTGATTTCATCTCATCTTTTGTTTAAATGTTCTTAATTTCATGTGTACAGCACTTTGTTGCAGCTGTGGTTGTTTTAAATGGCTTTATAAATAAAGTATAATTGTTATTTTTACGTTTTAGTTCAATTTTTAGCGATCGCTCCCAACGCGCAGCCGGCAGAAATAAAACGAGCAGACCGCCGGCCCGGCGAAGGGACCATCTGCGTGCGGGAACTGCTGGGAGCTGCTGGCTTTTGAGGTCCGTGGGGTCCGGTCAGAGGTTGCCTCATGCGGATAAATTAACTGGAGACACTCGGTGAACTTTGTGTGTGTGTGGACTGAAGCAGCGATCAGTCCCAAAAGCGCCGCATGCAACGAGCGGTTAACTGGCGGTGTGCCGGAAGAGGAAGAGCTATCATTAGCCTCGGAGGTGGGCTAATGCTAAAAGGAGCTGCAAATGGCGGCGCGCGCAGACGGCTTTCGGCGTATTCGTCGGTATATAATACGCTCCGGTGTATAATACGCTTTGTCATATTTTTGGAAACAAATCAGAAAAACCCTTAGATAATACGCTTCGGTGTATAATACGCGCTGCCGTGACAGTCTTTTTTATGGCCACTAGATGGCGCCAAACCCATTGAAACTGTAGTGATACAACCGTGACCTCAGAAACACTTCTCTGATCGCTCTCAGTAATGAACTTTTTGGGAGTTATTCCTGAAGGGACAGTAATACTTTTATTACTTTTAATTTGAATCAAACATTACAAATTGTCAGAAAGATAAAGTGTTAGTTTCAGATGTCAGCATTTTATGATAAAAACTGATCTTAACACTACACACAACACTGTTAACCTGTTGGTTTGGTTAAAACAACGTCATTAAAGCGTCACATATGGGACCTATGTTAATGATAATAGCAAAAACAGATATTATTCATCTGATTATTAATTAGGACAAAAACAAAAGTCTCTTCTGAGGAGATTGTCCTGAGCTCAAACTAAAATGAGATAAACAGTGTCACTGAATCTTCACTGCAGGTTTGAGAAGAGAAATCCTTCATGAATAACATTTTGGAATAACATTTGCTATTCAGCATGAATTTAAACAGTTTGAATAAACAGACTACAGGGCGCATTAGCGCCCATAGCGGCCGAAACTGGTACTGCACCATTTTTGGCCAAAATGAAAAACGGTGAATCAGAGCTAAAAATGGGTCTAAAAATATGGGAAAAAATCCATAGATAATACGCTTCGGTGTATAATACGCAGGATATTCAAATGAGCAATAAAAGTGCGTATTATACACTGGAGAATATGGTAAGTTATCTTAAGCTAGCACTAACAGTAAGTCAAATGAGTAATTAAAAAAGAGCTAATTTTAAAACAACAACATATTAGAGATACTGGCTGTTTCAGAGGGCGGAGTAAATGTAAACAGATCTTTGTAGGGCGTGGCGTTCAGAGCTCATTATCATAAACCGGTCGTTTAGAACGGAAGTCAGAAAATGCACAACTAGAAAGGGGATATTTTATTATCTAAGAATTATTTTGTGCATTAAATTGAATGAATAGGGTCTGGGTAGCCCACAGAAATACCATTAATTTAAAAAAACAATATGTGGTCTCCTTTAAATGTATTCAAATATTTTTTGTACAGTGCCCCGAAACAACTTCTATTGTGACTTGGCACTATTTAAATATACTGAATTGAACTGAAATGAATTGAGACAGAGCAATCTGCATACAGTCCAGTTTGAAGAGTCCATTAACTAACATGTATAAATAAAGGTTGAATGAATGAAAACTATTCTGTTTTTACTGAGATGAACAGATGAAACATACTTTGTACTCAACATCCAACAACTACACATGAACCAAAATATGTTTTTAATAAAATACATAAAAAAAGATCAGTTTTTGATCAACAAGATGTTATTGCTGATGATATCAAAATTGAATGTTCTTTTTATCTTTTTGTTATTTTTTTATTAATTTCAACTGAAATAGTCTATTTACGGCCGTGGCACAGTGGTAATGGCAGTCGACCCCCAATCGGAAGGTTGGAGGTTCGAATCCCACATCCGCCCACCATGCGTCGTTGTGTCCCTGGGCAAGACACTTAACCCCGAGTTGCTCCCGGTAGGTCTGGATGGCGCCTTGCAAGGCAGGCTACCACTACCGGTGTATGAATGTGTGAATGAATGGGTGGATGGCTGGTATTGTAAAGCGCTTTGGGGCTCCTCACAGGGGGCTGGAAAGCGCTATATAAATAAGCTCCATTTACCATTTACCATTTACAGTGCACACATGTTATATCTATACAAGTGCTCTTTAAAAAGTTGTAAACAATCATAAAGCTAGAAACAATTTTTTTTAGAATCAGTTGGTAATGCGTCATTAAATTAAAATTTTAAGCAAAATGTATTTGGATTGAGAAGTCCAAAAACTATGATTTATCAGCCTTGGTTCACACTGATTTATTGAGTAACGTATGCAGACAAAAGAATAAGTTAGGTTGAAACAGTAAATATACCGGTTTAGAAGTTTGTTAAAAGCTACAGGTATTTGAATGACAAGCTCTGTCTCTATGGCTCCACCAACATACTTTATCTCGTAATTATTTTTGACAGTAGTCCTACTTGAGCTTTCACTTTTCTTTGTGTTTAGCAGCAATTTCACTATCATCATTTAACTTGAATGTCTTCTTCTTGATTCTATGTGTGCCCGTATGTGTTTACCTTCTATGGTTAACCTAATGTAGGTCAATCACATGATTTATCTTTTCATGTGGATGTTGGTGGTTCCCTTTCAGTCTGGTCTCTCGGTGCAACACACTTGCTATGGGAATTGTGCCCCCGCGCGATTACCTGAAGGAATATACTCACGCCTTTACGGCAGGGGCGTCAACGCCGCGCCAGAGGCCCCGCCCTCTGGGTACTTAAGCGGCTGACGCCCATCCATCTTTCTCTTTTTTGCCCTTCACCTCGCTAAACCTGAACTACCTCTTCGCGGGACTTCTCTGTTGCTTCATCGCTCAACTTGAGGTGAGCTTGCTCCCTGCACAGAGCGCACAGAGAATTATTCCTGCGTATTGCTGGACTAGCGAAAGCTAGTCCGGCACATTTTCTCTTAACCCCAAAGTATTTTCTTCTCCTCTCTCTACAGATTGCTTCGCTCGACGGCGCTAACTACGCCACAAGAAAAAAGCTACCTTGCTAACTCCTAGCGAGCTAGCCAGCGAAAGCGACGCGACGGAGGAGACATTTCAAGGAAAAAGAAAAAGGATTCTGGAAGGTCTCGCTCGCCTTATCTCGGACATGCCTCCGGAGAGAGGAAAGCAAAAGGCAAGACTTCCAAGGAAAACCAACGGGACGGCGAGCCCAAATTCACGCGCCTGTCCCAGCGGATGCGGGTTCTCCCTTGGGGCGACGGACACCCATGAGGCTCGTCCAGTCTGCCTAGGAATGCTTCACGCAAAAACAGCACTGGATACGCCCGACTTTTGCCCACATTGCAGCCTGATGCTGGTTACGGTGTTGCGGCACCGGGTTGACCTCGTCGCCAAAGCCATGGGCACTTCAGCAGTACCATCGGATGCGGACACCACGGAGCCTCTCACTCCCACGTCAGAGCATGAGAATATGGCTCTACACGACAGCACACGAGTCGAATGGGGTGACAATCCTGACGTGCTGGCTCCTATGGTGGACTTAACAGTCGAGTTCAACACCCGAGGCATGATGAACGAGGACGAGATCTCGATTTCAGCCTCGGGCGAATTTTCAGCGGAGGACGCAGACGTGGAACTGGAGGATCAGGGAGAAGATCTCTCCCAGACCCGGTACCTGTGCTCCCAGAAACCGACTTTTCCATCCTGCTCTGTTCGACCTGTGCCACAGAGCAACGGACGCATTGCACATCCCATGGCCCGAGCCTCTGCCTAGCCAACAGGTCACGAGGCTGGCAAGAAACTATTTTTACTCGAAGCAGCAGGCCACCATAAGGCAAAGGATACCCATGTTCCCAGACTTCCTCACAGAACTAACGCGCACCTGGACTCAGCCAAGAGCCCCCATGCTCCTTCTCCTTTCACAGTTCCTCGACGTCGACGGGATGGACGAGGTGGGAATAGCTAACGTGCCTCAGATTAAGGACACACTAGCGTCTCACCTGGCTCCTAAGTCATCTGGGACAAAACCAACTCTCCCCAGCAAGGCTTGTCGAGCTTCAGCGTCTCTACTTGAGAAGTGCTACAGAGCTCAGGGACTCGCGGCGCGCACCATGAACGTGTACGCGTTGATGCAGGCTTACCTAGCGGAAAAGCTGCAACAGCTGCAGGTAACGATGCACAAGCAGGCTGCCCCCGACTTGCTGGACGAAGCCCGCAGGGTACCAGACTTTGTACTCCGTATGATGGGGACAGCCTCTGTTGCTCAAGGCAAAGGCATGGCGGAAGTGGTCATCGCAATTCGCCACCTGTGGATGACTTTAACAGATCTCCCCGAGGGACAAAAGCTGCCTTTTCTCCACCACTCGATAGAGCCGACGGGATTATTTGGTAACGCTTTGGAGCGAATTCAGACCAAGCTGGACCAAAGGCGCAAACAGGCCGAAGCTCTCCGGGTGGGCATTCCCCGGAGAAGCTTCGCCCCCCCAAGGGAGTCTCCTGGAGGCAGACCTACGCAGCCTCGACACCGCTCGGCAACGCGTGCCCCACCGCATAAGCGGCCAGCATATGAGGAGGAGCCCCGGCAGAGACCCCCGCCGGGCCCACATCGCACCGAGCACTCATGGAGCAAAAACAGGTTTGTTCCCCGCCATGCGGTCAGACACAGGGCCTCCTCGGCGAACCGGGACACCAGACAAAAACGTGCCTGATGAACCAGGTCCACGTTCCCACATTACACGATCACCCGTCCACGTGGTACTGGGAATGATCCCTTCAAGTCCAGACTTTATTTGTAACATGGTACAAAAAGCTGTTAAACCTGTTACATGCACAAATCATGCTTTCCTTGCTGTGATTGACATAAAATCATGTACGTCATTGCACATAAGCACGAATAAAGCTCATAAAACAGCCCCTCTCTGTTTTATTGACTCTAAAAAAAAACACACAAAAAAATTCAGCAGAACAGGTCCCTCTGGCCTGCCAGCCTTCATCAAAGGAGAGGGCCATTTCCCTACCCCTCCCTCACGGCCCACGGGGTGTTAGACTAATCAATAAACCCTAGCAGGGTGCCATTTATTTGCCTGCAGTAAACAGACACAGAGGCGTCTGCAAGCAGCCCCAACACCCCTCACGGAGACAGGTGAGGGGGGTCATGTGCTCAAGCTCCCGCTCCATTGTGAATAACGGGGCAGCCAATACCCTAACCAGGCAAACACGTGACATGTCCGTACCTCAGGGAGGCATGCCGACAGAATATAACAACGGAGGGGTCACGTCAGATGCCCACAGGCAGCCACAAGCTTCACACCTTCACACCAGCAATTGTGTTCAAGCTGCTGTGGATGGAAACAAATCAGAGTTGAATCAGATCTCTCTTCCTGTTTTTCGAAGGGGATTGGGCTCTTTATCACCAAATAATCTAAAGTCTGCCAAACCAAAAGGAGCATCTTCACGTTCTCATGTTGCATCTCCCCTTTATTATTAATGAGGGACACGCAATGTCCAAGCAATGATCAGACAGCACGTAACCTTCCTCTCTGTGCTGTTCCTGCTCTGCTTTCAAACAAAATTCTCCCAACGGGTGAAACACAGACCCCGGTCGGTTTGCCTGGTTCCGACGCTCTATTAAAGCCAAGGACCAGTAAACTGGAACATTCCAGAAAACAGATTGGAGTCAGGAGATCTGCTCGTTTACAAAACTCGCAGTCTCCCAGTCCCATGACCCCAAACTTGGAGGGGGAAAATAGACTTTCTGCTCCAATTCTGTCTAATAAGGATGACAGGTTGCATCTGCCCTCAATTACCCTTGAGCAGAGCAACCTGGTGGCACATCGGCAAGGAGGCCTTCTTCCCAACTTGGTTGACCCCCAAGGGTTCACAACCTCCAGGGCACTTGGAGGAGAACTGGATGCACCAACTGCTCTTCTTCAGGGCCAAACTATGTCACCAGAAAGGGCAGTCCAGCTGTTTAGGCCAGGAACTGTCAAAAATGTCAGCTTGTTGTCAGAAAAGAACAAGCTGATGGCGTCAGGCCTGCCGGAAAATGTGGTAAAAAACCATACAAAATGCCAATGCTATGTCAACACAGTCTCTATACGCACAGAAGTGGCGTATTTTTGAAGCCTGGTGCTCAGAAAGAAATATTATTTCTTATGCATGCGACTTGGCTCAGCTCCTGACCTTCCTTCAGGACTTACTGGAAAAAGGTCGTTCTTATTCAACAATCAAAGTTTTCCTATCAGCTATTTCAGCCTGTCACGAAGGCTGGGGACACAGGACACCTGGAGCGTATCCAATCATAATAAGATTTATGAAAGGTGTGCTTCAAACTAAACCACCCAGCAGGATTCTGACCCCTGGTTGGGATCTTGGCCTGGTCCTGGGGGCTCTCTGTGACCACCCATTTGAGCCACTGAGCGAGGTTAAGATAGATTTGTTATCTTATAAAACCGCTCTACTCCTGGCACTTTGCTCGGCGAAACGCGTGGGTGACCTCCATGAATTGTCTGTACATCCAATGTGTACCAGATTCGCCCCTGATGGGCCAAAGGTCACATTAAGGCCTAATCCTGCATACACTCCCAAGGTCTTGACTTTGAACCACAGGAGTCTAGACTTTGATCTCTCCTCCTTCCCACCTGCTCCTGTCCTCACTCAGGAACAGGAAAGGTTGAAGGTTCTCTGCCCCGTGAGAGCTTTACGCACTTACATGCAGAGAACAGCCGAATGGAGAAAAACAAACCAACTGTTCGTCTGCTTTGGAGCACCTGCTACCGGAAAGGCCCTATCAAAACAACGCCTCTCACATTGGGTAACTGAGGCCATTAAAAGGACGTACTGTAGCAAAGGTCAACAGGTGCCCTCTGGAGTGCACGCTCACTCCACTCGGGGCTTGGTCACTTCCTGGTCATTGTTCAAGGGTGTACCAGTTGCAGACATCTGCGCTGCTGTGAACTGGAGCTCATTAAACACTTTTGCAAAGCATTACAGTTTGGATGTTACTGCGTGTGACGTCACTCAGGCTGTCCTTTCTAAAACACAGTAGAAAGTAGCCTTGAGATGCCTGCTGGTCAAGGGCAGACGTTCACACTAGCATGCATTTTACTAAGCATTTCAAAGGCGTGAATGGATTACATTCACATAGCAAGTATGTTGCACCGAGAGACCAGACTGAAAGGGAACTGAAAGTTATGCACCATAACTCATGTTCCCTGAAGGAAGGGAACGAGGTGCAACATATCTGGCCCTTTCAATGCTGAAAGCTCGGTGAAGTGCAATTTTGGAGAAAGATGGATGGGCGTCAGCCACTTAAGTACCCAGAGGGCGGGGACTCTGGAGCGGCATTGACGACCCTGCCGTAAAGTCGTGAGTATATTCCTTCAGGTAATCGCGTGGGGTCGCAATTCCCATAGCAAGTATGTTGCACCTCGTTCCCTTCCTTCAGGGAACATGAGTTATGGTGCATAACTTTCAGATGTTTGCCAGTGTTTTATTTTGATGGATTGTAGATTGCAACAATAGATATGATTCAGGATATATA
>JBBPBX010068964.1:2672-18985 GCA_038048925.1 Garcialebias charrua
TATATATATACATACAGACTAAGATAATCTTGAAATAAGTTTTATTTTTATTTATTTATTTTTTTATCACAGAAATCGATGATGGCGACTTAAAATCCTGAAGCGAGGGAAACACATAAAAATTGAGGAGTGAACCATTCAATCACTACAGGTGGTCAGTTGGTTATGCTGTCATTGCAACATATTACTGAGGCAGCTAACATAGAGGGTTATGTAAAATGCTGTAAAACAGTTATCCTCTGGATGGGTTGTCATGGAAACAGTGTTTGCTGGGTGTCTCGTGTTCCAGTACAATGTGATGTCTCTGTAGCTGAATGTGGGAGCACGAGGGGGGAGGGGTTCCTCTCCCATGCAAAACACAATATGAAGTCCCTCTTGAGACTACACCAAACAGCCGTGGTGTTTTATCGGTGGGGTGACGACAGAATGAATAGCTGTGAAATTCATTTTACAGAAGATTGATTGAGAGTGGTGCCTCACAGGTGAACAAAGGTTGATTATGTTTCCATGGTAACATACAACACCAAGCTGCTGTTTTGTTGTTTCTTGTTGCCTGCAGCCGGCAGAATCTTTGCAAGAAACTCTGATGTGACATTTCTTTCCAAATGTCAGAGATGCAACTAAGGATGCAAAGCATTTGTGTGCAATTTCAGTGGCATTTAAACGTTACAAAATAAGAAAAAATTGTGCCATTTTGGTGTTCCTTGTGGTGTGAAATTATATGTATAAAAAATGGTATGTGTACATTCCAGTGGTGTGAAGTTGTTTTTCCTCATCCATGAATGTCTTGTTCCAATAGTACAATTCTCATCAGGATGTCCTAGTTTTCCAACATCTTAGGCAGACCTTGGTAATCAGGGTGACGTACTAGACTACATGGCTATACAACAATGTCTCCCTTCATTTTGTAACCGAGGTTAGCATGTGATTTCTACCTTGAACCACTGATATTCCCACACCAAAGCAATGTGACTTAACAAGGCAACTTCCAGCAAACTCCCAGATAATTTAGACACCAGCAGTGCCAGTGTTCATTGGAGCGCTCGATGCTGTGACCCCCAAAATGGGAGAGTGGCTCAGAACTTTCTGTCCAGGAGAGCACAGTTATAGAAACAACTACGGTAAGTTAATGGACAGTGTAGCAGGCACGTTGAATCATCAGAAATCCAGTAACCCATTTAGGATGAAAAATGGGCTACTGGAGCAAAGCATGCAAAGGGCAGTATATACTGTATATATACACACACACATGGGATTTGTGGCATGTACCACCGGCAGATTGAGGAAGTGTCTGATATCAACAAAGCCTACTAGTGGCCAGATAGCCAGGGCTGGACTGAAGGACAGCACAGAGGTACCATTCACTGGCAGCACCAGAGCAATGGAGGCCAGGGTCTACTATAGAAGACCCAAGATGCAGGTTGTGCAAAATGTATCTGTTGATGCAAAAATTACTCAGCAGCTGTTTAGGGTGTGTCAAAGTGAGTTATGTGCAAAAATATCTTAATGTCTTTAAAAGTCAGTCTTCCACCATTTTATTTCTCCATCATTTCAGACAGTTTGATTTTCTGTGGAAAAAATACAATGTTTCGATAGTTATATGTGAAATTTTAATTTTCAGGTAAAAGCGTGTAAATAAACTACCCAAAACTGAAAGTTTTGTAGCAGAAGCTTCATGAGACAAACAAATAGGACGTCTGATTTCCTCGAGATTTCCTTTTCAGACAGACATCTCCGCAACTGAATGTCTTGCATGTGTGCTGTGTTGGCTGTCAGGGGAAATGGAGGCCTGGTAAAAGAAGATAGATCTTACAAGAACACTAAAGACCACCAAGATTAAATTTTTTCATCATACTGAGCCTCTTTGATTTATGGACCCTATGCAGATATCCGTGCTACACACAGGCGGATGTCTTTCAGCTGGTCAGAAGCCAAGGCTTGTACATGTGTGAGTGGAAGATGCATTTGTATGTGTGTTTCTATGTTTCCTCTTTCTTTAAAAGGACCATTTGAAGAAACATACAAAAAGACAAGTAGACAAGTTGGCATGTTCTAGTCATTTTAAAGTTAAGACTGTAAGGAGGTAAAGCTTAGGTCAGTTCTTAAAAGGCTGTGAGGGTTAGAGTTATAAACCGTCTTTTCACTGGGATATGAAGAAGTTCCTCAGGGACAATTTGCAGTATTATAATTTTTTTTTTTTTTTTAACACGAATGTGGCTAAAGTGTGTCACAGTTACACTGGTTGGTTTGGCCACTGGGACCAATAAAGGGCAGATTAACAACTGAGCTTCAGCGATGGGGAAAGTTTGTCACCCCTTACTTGAATAGTTGAATGGCTGTAAAGTGCAGTCAGTGGGATTCCATTTAGGCTTTTACCTTTTAAGCACCTCCTCAGATGGAGGTCCATTCGTTTCTCCTCCTGAGAATCAAACTCATTCAGAGGTTCAAAAAATTTCAAGACAAAAAAACATTGGAATTTATTTGTAACAGAAGAGATTTTGCTTCTCATCCGAGGAGTTTTCTCAATTCAAAGAGCAGAGAGTGTGGGATTCAGGTTATAAGGCTGAGATAAGATACACACATGCACATGCATATAGACCTATCACACCTTATTGGGGTTGTTAAGGTATTTGTTAATCTAATTCACAGATGTGGCCCCTCTCGTCACATCTGACAGGTGTGAAAACTGGCTGGGCAACAGTCCGCTGCATTATACGTTTTTAAAAGTTGAAATCTGAGACCCCCTACTCTGTTTAAAGATGGTTTCTCTTGTTTTAAATAAATTGCTTCTTTCACTCCCCTCTAACACCATCTGTCTTCTTGGTCCAAAATGTGAACATTTTGGTCCTTATTCAGGGAGAAAACCTGAATGAAACCTTGAAGTATTCTTAGAGAACAATGTGCAATTTGAGTACTCTTTTAAAACATTGTTTAACAAACTTGCATTTTATGTAGAATTAGGAATTTCAAATTAATTATCAGCATAAAGCCAGCAAACACAATCGCATTTGGCATAATGTGAACCATAAAGACTCACTCCAACAAGAAATGGCAGAGGAGCGAGATGGTTGTATAATGTTAGTAAAGGTATATTAAACATAATTCAACAATGTTTTTAAAATGACAAGTCTGAAACAATGAACTTGTATTAGCGCCATCCAAAATATATATTTTTATATGTGGCTTAATATAAAATCTGTGTTTCTGTAAGAGATAAACCCTTAACTGTGTCATCAATATGTTCGGGATATAATACTTGTCAGTTTGCTGACCAGTACAATATTCCTAAATAAATTGGAGCAGATTTGATCTGACCCAAATTCATTCGCGAGTTCTCCCTTTTTCAGGATTAAATTATTTAACTGTGACTAGACAAAATGTAATTTCACGAGAGACGTCAACTTATGTTGATCCACCAAAGATGAACCTTTTATTGAGACAATCATAAAAGTACATTACACATTTGTATCGAGATTAGCTCTGATTTAATAACTATTGTAGACAAGAATTCAAATTGAAAACAAACAGACAAGTTATGTTTAACTCCCTGTTGGCACATTTACTTAAAAGTTTAATGGTTTAAGAAAATAAGAATAAGGAGGAAGGATTAGAATGAAAGCTAAGTTTAACAGAAGTTAATTATTTTGAAATGCGACAGGGTGACACTTTTCCCAACCAAGTCCGGCTGGACTCCTCGCACGTTCAGCATACAATCAACGACTCTTTACCTGGTGACGACACGTCTCTTGGAGATAAGAGCTGAGAAGTTGTGGACCTTAACGGACTGTGTTGTCCAGTAGACGTCCAGTTGAAACTTCTCACGCGTGTATGGCTGATTCAACGATACGAGCAAGAGCGCCTTTCCCGGCAGGAACAAAGCCAACGTCCTGGCTGGTTTCAAAATAAAACTTTCAGAAAAACAAATTCTTTCAAACAGAAATGAGTGAGTTACAACGATGCTCTGCTGTAACTCTGGCGGAGAAACGTAGGTCTAATTGACAAAATGACCACAACGTTCAACCATTTTCCAGAGGAGAACCGAGTTGTTCAGATCAGTTCTCTCTTTCACATCCACTAGTTTAAAGGAAGTGTTCCCTTAAGAAGGGGGTGTGACTTAGTCAAATACTTCCTGCTCATTGGTTGTCTACCATTAGAGAGGGAGTGACTTTTCAGTTCCCATAGTGGAAGATCTCTGAAGGACACTAACGCCAAAATTACACAGCACGCGGCTCCGCCCCGCTCCGGTCCGCAGGTCGCAGCTGAACGAGTCCAATTCCCACTGCCTCCGCTCCGCTCAGGTCCGCCTGGATGCGCCGCTCCGAGACACGTGCGAGATCGCGCGATAAATCAAGTGATAAATAAGTAAGTCAGAACAAAACAATTCATTTGGTGGAAGAAGGAGAACAACTGTAGAGAGACTGCTGCCTTGATCTTCTCTCGTAAATGAGCTACATGGTTTGAGCAACAGGAAGTGATGTTTACATTTCAGAATAAAATACTTTTTTATTTATTTATTTCTTGTATTGCGTTTGTAGGCGTAGTCATAGTCATAAATATAATAGTTTAGTCATAGAATAGTCATAAATGATAGTTTGACAGCATTTTTGTACAAATAAATCCGTATAAAGCTAGGATTAGTCCGCCCGTGGTGATTTTATTTTGTAAATACGGAAGTTGTGCTCGTTCCTTTTCCTGTTGGTGCGACGTAATCTTCAAAAGTTGACTCCGGCACAGCTCCGGCGTCCGGCAGAAATAGAAAAATTTCTAATTTTGACGGACTGCCGTCCGCTCTCCGCAGCTCGCCGCCGCCGTGCGGAGCCAGTGTAAACTCTGTCATTGATTATAATGGGTGCGTATTTGCTGCGGAGGTCGGACCGGAGCGGGGCGGAACCGCAACGCGTGTGGTGTAATTTTGGGGTAATGCCCCTTTTCCACTTGGTGGCGCGGGTCGGAAGTGACGTCATATTTGCGTGCCAAACACGCGTTGGACCGCATTTCCACCTCACAGATGCGCCGCGCCAAGATTCCGGACTAATTTCAGAGCAGGGCTGAGGCCGGCTGGACCCGAACCGTGGGTTGGAGGCTGGACTGAGTTTGAGGAAGTGGCTGCTGCGAGGGAGCAAAGACGGAAGGACTTTACAAGATTAACACGGTAAAAACAATTATTTGTATTTAAAATTATAGCAAACGTGTCTTAAGCCGAACTATTCCTTAATAAATTCACGCAGTGGTCAAAACGGCAGGATTTAGCGCGCGTGTGAACCGGCTTTATTTCTATATAATGTAGCTAAATAAACGCTTTAAAAAAATATATTTCATAGCTGACGTTATATCAAGAGGGTGCTTGAGCTGAACAGTTCCTTAATAATTTCACGTTGTGGTCAAATCAGCTGGATTTAACAAAGTAGGTTGGCACGTGCACGTCACATGCACGCGCGGGTGCGGTCGATTGGCGTTCTTTCTTTTAAATGTAGCTAAATAAAAGCTTAAAAAATATATTTCATAGCTGGCTTTATACCACAAGGGTTCCTCAGGTGAACAATTCCTTAATAATGTCACGTTGTGGTCAAATCTGCTGGATTTAAATTGATTTGTTTTGACTATACTTCCAAACCTGTCACATGTGCTACGAAAATAAATTATAAAAAATCGAATTTTAATTCAAATAACTCCAACAGCTTACAGTGTGTACATGAACATCTTGTGATTACACTCTGTTGGTTTGAAAAATATCTGCTTTGTGGTTTCTGAGATATAAGATATGTGTTAAATACTAGTAGAAAAAAATAAGCTAGGTCGACACACTTATGTCTATAAAAAAATCGAAATTTAATTCAAATAACTTCAACAGCTTACAGTTAGTACATGAACATCTTGTGATTACACTCTGTTGGTTTGAAAAATATCTGCTTTGTGGTTTCTGAGATATTTGATATATGTATATATATCTTACATATATCTTATAAAATATATCTACATATAAAACAGTTTCTAGACTGAATTACCGGTAACCATGTTTTTCTTTTTTTACAGTTAAGACGAAGAAGTCAACACCAGAATTTATCAACTTGTGTCTTCTGGAGGAAGCCCATGAGACAACAGGAAAAAAATCATTTAGGTGGATGCAGTATTTATTTTTGTGCTTTTTTCACTTCTTAGTTTTCATAATAAACATTTTTTTTCTTAAGTGGTGTCATTGAACAATAATTTCCTAAACATATTTTACAATGTTAAGTGTGTACAGTATATTGTTTGTTTAAAAACATACTGGAAGTTGAGTATTTTCCATTTGCATTTGACCTTTAAAGAATCATAAGAAAAAGATTATTAGATTTGAACAGCCCTCCATCCATCCATCCTTCCTGATGTCGTGTCATGGGTAGTGCAGCAGCTTTTCCCAGGATGCACATACGTCAACATGAACCCATCCATCCATCCATCCTTCCTGATGTCGGGTCGTGGGTGCAGCAGCTTTTCCCAGGATGAACAGATGTCAACATCAACCCCGATGAAGCTGTTCTTGGATGCCCAAACAAGTTTCCTGATCAATAAACATTTAATTATTAATGCTTTGTTTTTTTTACGTTTAAAGAAACACGCTTTTTTAAGGGACAGTTTAAACCAAATTATCCATTTGCATTTGACTTTGAATTATCCCTGACAAAATATTACCATTTAAATTTAATGAAATACAAACCTTTAATATTACAGGGCCAATTGAAACCTAATTAATTCCTAATCTGTACCTTACTGTAAAAATAGTTTAACTGATTACAGGGCAGTGCGATCAATGTGTTAAGCAATGTTAACAGGAACCTTGTACATATATGAGAATAATCTTTATTATAAAGAAAAAAAAAGGAAAACACAGGGGTTTAAAACAAGCTGAAAAGGCAATAAAGTAAGATTAGAGCATTAAATAGCTCAAGGGACATTACCGCCAACAGGTGGTGAGACAAGGTCCTGCAGGGTGTTCTTCTTCTAACGTTTAGTGGTGGCTAGTAAATAGCTTGAGGTAACACTACCGCCACCACGTGGTAGGACGAGTGAGATTCTACACCCCGCCCACAGAAGGGCTGCAGTAGTGAATGGAGACAAACCTACATGTGAGCCGATCCGAACTGAACCAGACCGGCCCAGACTGATCCGCTCTGGGCCGAGCGAGTGGAAAAGGGGCATTACATATTGTTTAGGCCCGTGGCCAGATGGAGCTTGTTCGTACAGAGAATATTATGGCTAACTTATAGACAAAGCAGAGAGGGAAGTTACAGCATGAGAGTGACCCTCATGTTAATACCAGATCATCATTAAATGACAAAAATATACTGTTGATCAATTCTGAATTAACACACATTAAAAGAAAGTTCTTTCTGATTGATTGGTGTCCATTAATTCAAAATAATTGTAGCACAATAGTGTCCACTTGTCTTCTTCAGAGCTCAAGAAAAGTGTAACACTCAGAGTTTCAGAGAGATGTGAAGAGGTTTAAATCCAGTAACGGAAATGAGAGTGCTGTATTACTACATTTCTAAACCCTGAAAAGGACTCTGGACAAACAGGTGGGTGAAAAACATGAAGGCAGCCATCACTAGGTGTTTAAAGGCTGACAGGTGAAATATCTCTGATTAACTTTTTAACCAGGGCACTTAGCTGATGGCCAGTCATTCATTCATTCAACCTTTATTTATCCAGGCTAGCCTCGTTGAGCCACGGGGACTCATTTACAAGAGGGACCTGTCTCACTCACACCCAGGGTCAATTTAGAGTTACCAATCAGCCTAACATGCATTACTAGTGCATGTGAAATCCACTGTCAGCAAAATCAAACAGCCCGTGTGGCTCTTTGGTTCAGTTCTAGAGCAGAGTGAAGTCATCTTTAGACTTTAAGGGGGGCTTATATGAGTTAAGACTCAGTGAACAGATCAGTCAGATTTTTGTGCAGCACATGTTAAAAAAGTAGACAACAGCAAAAGTTAAACTCAAAAAACGTCTACTATCCATCCATCCATCCATCCATTTTCGTCCGCTTATCCGGGGTCGGGTCGCGGGGGTAGCAGCCTAAGTAGGGAGGCCCAGACTTCCCTCTCCCCAGCCACTTGGAGCAGCTCCTCTGGGGGAATCCCAAGGCGTTCCCAGGCCAGCCGAGAAACATACCATACCATACCATACCATTTTATTTATAAAGCACTTTAAACAGGAACAAGTCCACACCAAAGTGCTGGACAAACAAACACGCAACAGGCAACACAGACAATGAAGTACAACACGAAAAACATAAAAACATTGCAGATCATAAATAAAACGATCCAATACAAATCAGCTGGCATTGAAAGCGATGGAGTAGTAGTGAGTTTTTAACCGGGATTTGAAAACTGAGAGGGAGGGGGCCTGTTTGATGAGCAGCGGTAACTCGTTCCAGAGTCTTGGTCCTGCTACAGAGAACGCCCTGTCACCCCTGCGCTTAAGGCGAGTTTCTGGAACTATTAAGAGTACCTGATCCTCTGACCTCAAAGCACGTGGAGGGACATATGGGTGTATCAGATCCGAGAGATAGGCGGGGGCGAGACTGTTCAGCGATTTGTAGACATACATGAGAATTTTGAATTGGATTCGAAGATGAACCGGTAGCCAGTGAAGGGAGGCCAAGACTGGTGTAATGTGCTCTCTTTTGCGTGTGCTGGTTAAAAATCGGGCAGCTGCGTTCTGAACCAGTTGTAATCGTGCAATGGTGGCTTGACTGACGCCAAACAGAAGTGAATTGCAGTAATCAAGCCTAGATGTAATGAATGCGTGAATCACTGTCTCCAGGTGCTTTTTGGATAATATGGGCTTCAGCTTAGACAGACGCCTCAGCTGGAAAAAACAGGATTTGACGATCATGTTTACATGACTGTTGAGTTTCATGGAAGGATCCATTATCACTCCCAAATTACATAAAACATGTATACGCTTGTCCGGGGTCGGGTCGCGGGGGTAGCAGCCTAAGTAGGGAGGCCCAGACTTCCCTCTCCCAGCCACTTGGAGCAGCTCCTCTGGGGGAATCCCAAGGCATTCCCAGGCCAGCCGAGAAACATAGTCCCTCCAGCGTGTCCTGGGTCTTCCCCTGGGCCTCCGCTTGTATCAGAGATCTCGTTCTTTGGGTCACAACCCAAAGCTCATGACCATAGATGAGGGTGGGAACGTAGATCGATCGGTAAATTGAGAGCTTTGCCTTTCGACTCAGCTCTCTCTTCACCACGACAGACCGGTACAGCGCCCACTTCACTGCGGATGCTGCACCTATCCGCCTATCGATCTCACGCTCCAGTTTTCCCTCATTCGTGAACAAGACCCCGAGATACTTAAACTCCTCTACTTGGGACAGGACCTCATCCCGACCCGGAGAGTGCATGCTACCCTTTTCCAGCTCAAGACTTCACTTCTACTATAACAAAGCAAATGCATTCATCACTTTGTGTGTACTGGGATAGTATTTAATTTGCTCGTCCAGTGTGTGTGACCAGTCCCCTGATATTAAAAATGTCACATTTTTGTCATCTGTGTATGTTTCCCATACAAGACGAAATTTGTCTCTGCATTTAACCCAACCACCACCAGGTGGTGCAGTGAGCAGCCATAGAAAGCGCCCGGGGAGCTGGGGAAATAGGTGTGCACTCATAGACACCCCAAGAGTCAAGAGACCAATGGGTCAAAATAGTGATAGCAGGGGATAAAACAAATCCAGTGTACATAGTTACTGTATAAGTACTATTAATAACCACTGTCTTGTTTTACTGCAAAAGAAACTAACAAAAAAAAACTAACTCAAACAGTTTTGTAACAGTTGGGGTTCAGAAGCACACAATGTGATGCTGAGTTAATACACGTTCATTTTGTTTCTAACTTTAAGGAACACAACGTCTAAGATTCATGACGTGATATGAAGTACCATAAGTAAGAGCATCATATTTATTGAAATATATAAGGCTTATATAAAAGGCTGATACTGTATTTAAAGTTAAAACGAAAAAGTTTCTTAATAATTCATAACTGAATAGCAGCTTGGCTTCACCTTTTCCATTTAATTATCCATAATAATAATAACAATAATAATAATAATAATAATAATAATAATAATAATAATAATAATAATAATAATAATAATAACAATAATAATAATAATAATAATAATAATAATAATAATAATAATAATAACAATAACACTAATAATAATAACAATAATAATAATAATACATATTCAAAGTAATTTAGCTTATGAGTTAAACTTCTTGTTTTTATACCAAGGTTGAGTCAGAATCAAACACAACAGACAAGGGTTTGCTTGAGTACGCAGTCACTGGTGGAGCAGGTTTTACTTCTTGTTCAGTTAGAATCTGTTAGATAAAGAAAACTACCTGTAAAAGTTGCCTGGTTGCAGCAACCTCCACTAAAGCTTTCAGCCCAAGTCAAAGAATAGTTTAAGGTGTAAAAATACTGAAAAAAAATATAAATAGGAATAATAGTAATAATAATAATATCAAGAATCAAGAATCAAGAATCAAGAAGGTTTATTAACATAGATATAATTAAACATAATTAAACATAATTATATACATAGATAGCTAGATAAATAGATATATATACTGTATATAGTTATTGTGTGTGTGTGTGTGTGTGTGTGTGTGTGTGTGTGTATGCGTGCGTGCGTGTGCATGTGTGTGTGTGTGTGTGTTTGTGTGTGTGTAAATGTTTAGATTTACATTAAAGAATGCCAAGAGTTGTGCATGACAAGAACAAAGATAAGAAAAACATATTTGTCTTTGGTGAGATTTATTAACCTTTGAACTTCTTTAGTTATAAACCGTTCTCTGCATCATCGTGTTTGCAGCTGCCAACTCCCATTGATGGCCTGGGGAACCATGGCTTACCACCTGTCAACATGGAGTTTTAAGCAAAGGTTAAAGTTTGGCTGAATTCACCTGCTATCTCCCCCAAACTTCACAGGATGTGTAAAGGACAACAGTCTGTGAGTGGTGAGACTAACCCATTACTGAGGACGCATGGAGAGCAAGTTCAGATGTCTAAAACTGGCCTGATTTTACAAGGTGATTTTTTTTATTATAAAGTCCATAATTAACAAAAGGGGGGAGCTTTTTTTAAATTATACAGTAACAACAAATGCATTATGTACTTCCATATTCCATGTGATAGCTCAATATTAGCCTTTAAAACTTAAATTGGTCAATTGGTTTTACCCAAAACGTTCAAACACCTACTCACTCTCATCATCACACCCTTGACCTTGTTCTGACATATGTCTCTGACATTAATAACTTAGTAATATTTCCTCAAAGTCCTGTTGTGTCTGACCATTTTTTAATTACATTTGAGTTTTCTATATCCACCTTATAATCCATCGGTTTTGCTACTTTGATGTATTTGTTTTAACTTGTTAAAAAAAAAATCTGTATGCCTCTCTTATGTTTGTCTATTGTTGATTGTTCAAGGACAATCTACTGTTGCTGTTGTCATTGTTCTTTAGTTTGTAGACAGGTCTCTCTTGTAAATGAGTCCTCGAGGCTCAATGGGATTAACCTGACTAAATAAAGGTTGAATGACTGAAATGACTACACAGTCACTGAGAGCAAATTTCATCTTAGCAGGTGCTTATCAGAAAACAATATGACCAAATGTAAAGTTCTATTTTCCTTTTTGATAAATCATATAGTTAGTGTTGTCTTGTTCTGCTGCTATAGACTTAGACTACTAGAGGACACACTGACCTCATTTCCTTAAATGAATTGTAAAAAATTGAATAGTTTCCATTTGATACTATTTCTATCTTAACATGTGATTCTTGACCTGCCATTGTGTATCTGTTCCTACCAAACCCAGCCGGTCGAAGCAGATGACACTTGTCCTGAGCCTGGTTCTGCTAAAGGTTTCTTCCTCATGAGGGAGATTTTCCTTTCCACTGTCGCCTTCGTGCTTGCTCAAGATGAGAGTTCTGTGATGGAGTTAAACTCAAAGCAGAATGCTCCTCAGATAAATAATGTTAAATTATTATTTTTATATATAAATGTTTCTGTTCAGTGCCCTGAGACAACTTTTGTTGTGACTTGGCGCTGTATAAATAAAAAAAATTGAATTATTCTCATCGTTTTTGATAAACATTTGTTGACAGACATTCCAGAATCCACAATGCACTTTCAAGAAGACGTCCAGGAAGTAATGCTGGCACTCTTAGATGACATTTAGATCTTCATTTGCCAATGATGTCCTCCTCACAGCCCACCCTCCTTAAATGTACAAACATGTGAAGATATACATAATCCCCAGGAGGGTGATGGATGTAAGCTGCCATCCTTCTCTGGCAGGCTGTAATAAGACTCCTCATCCCTGCAGCCTTCTCCTGTTTGGCCCCTGATCTATAAAGCCCATACGGACTGTCAGAGCCTATTAAACAGGAGACCTCGGGGGTGTTCTCATCATTGCTGTTTATGGTTGTTGCTCCAGTTAAACGTCATTCCCCAGTCTCCTCATATTACAGATCTGAAGACACATGTTACAAAAACATGGTATATATTTTAGTTTAATCCCTGAATATTTTAAGCTAAAGCCTGTTACTTTGTTATCTCACTTACTATGGGACAATGAAGACATGAGAAAATAAAATGATGCATAATGTATAGCCAGTGGAATGAGACGCCCTGTTTAAGGGAGGGAAATGTGTTTTTACTGATTCTGAGAAAAATATATATGCATCTACATCAAACATTTAAGTGGAATAACGCAGCGCAGCTCGGAAGCAGCTGCTGTCTGTGCAGTCTTACAGCTCCAACGTGGAGGAGGACAGATTGGGCCGACAGGTGCTTCTCAGCAGTTTTCTCTTCTAAATGGAAACCCACGCCAAGCCCCCACCCACAGAGTTTTTCCTGCTCAAGCTCAGGCCTTTTGTTGAGCTCAAAATTCTTTTTTTCTGTCACTATCAGCATTTTTTAAATTATATGCATAAAAGTGGTTGCCGTACATTTATATAGGGGTTGTTAATCCATCTGTTTTTTTTTGTAGGGGGAGTCAAAGTATGTAGATTTTGATGCAAAATAAATGGATGCATTTCTAATAAAAAATAAAGTTGATTTAAAAATATATAAAAAAGTATATATACTGTAATCTAGTTCTAATCATTAACACTTAAATAAACATATACGATTATGTTTTTCAGAAGAAAAAAAAGCCAGACCATCTTTTGCAGTCAGTGATGTTTAACACGGACATCAGTTGCTGCAAAACAAACAGGAGCCAGTAATCTCTTTTACTACTTTATAATTACCAGAACTGTTAATTTAAACTCCACCACCCAACCAGCGATGCTGATCTGATCATAAAACACAAGCACTTGTGTCAAATTCATACATTTCGTTTATTAAAGTAACATGTTCATTGCTTTAATTTGTATTGTCAGCTTCTTTTATTTATGTTTGGTCTGTCGTTTGTTTGTGGCCGTTTGCTTCTCTGCTTCCACACCAGGTTATGAAGGGCAATTACTAAATATGCACTTTTGGTTGTTTATTTATTTATGTATTTGTTTGTTGATTTATTTAATTTGCATATGTATTTATTTGTCCATTTCATGCATTCATTAATTCATTTGTTTTTTATTTATTCATGTAATTGTTTATTTATTTGCTTAAATGTTTATTTATTCATTTATGCATTTATTAAATTAATTCATTTATTTGTTTGCTTGTTTCTTAATTTTAAATATTTATATGTTTATTTATTTATATGTTTATTTACTTGTTTGTTAATTTGTTTATTTGTTAATTTGTTTATTTATTTATTGAAGTTCAAGTATCTTTATTGTCATTCGCTTCACATGTGGTACATTAGGTGTAATGAAATTGTGTACACAGGGTCCCAGTTACATCCAAAAATAGCAAAAACAGCAAAAAAAATGTATAAAAAGCATCAGTATACAAGGATATACGCTAAGATACAATATATGTTAAATAAATGCTAAATGGTAAATGGAGCTTATTTATATAGCACTTTCCAGCCCCGTATGAGGGGCCCCAAAGCGCTTTACAATACCAACCATCCACCCATTCATACACACATTCATACACCGGTAGCGGCAGACTGCCATGCAAGGCGCCATCCAGTCCTACCGGGAGCAACTCAGGGTTAAGTGTCTTGCCCAGGGACACAACGACACATGGTGTGGGGAACCGGGATTCGAACCTCCAACCTTCCAATCGGGAGACAACTGCCATTACGCCACGGCCGCCCCAATGAAAGGGTACGCTGAAAGATGTAAGAAATATGCTAAATGCTAATAATGTAAAACAATACGACGTAACAACAGCAGCCTGAACATGAGTCTGTGATGAGCAGACAGAATGAATAAAGCAGCATGAGATCATTCATTCTTTTATTTATTTATGTATTTATGTATTTATTTATTTATTTATTTATTTATTTGTTTATTTATTTATCATCGTTTTCCTGGAGTGGCACTTGGAGTTTTTCTGCTTCTGAACGCTACATTTTTTATTCCACACTTGATATTTTCACCTGCATCTTACCTTATGACGACTACTTTTTCTTTTCTGGTTAAAGATGTATCGCTGCACCTCCTAACACTTTCACATTTAGTAACAGAAGACTCACCGTGTGTTTTATTAAAAATCAGGTTGGGGCGGGGGGTGGTGTTGGATTTGTCATGAAACAAGATTTATGTTCTTGTTTCTTTGTCCTTTAGATCATCGTCTTGCTTTCTGTTCATATCCCGTTTCATATTAAAATGCTTTTATACTCTGCATTGTCTTTGTTTTACTATAGCCTTCAATTTGACCATTGTATATAAAATTATAGCATTTTTTGGATAATCCAGAATAACTTTTAAACACTGAACTCAACTTATATTTAAATATGTGCAGTCACAGCACAGTGACAGCACTTGAACTTTTATTTATTTATTTGTATTTATTTATTCTGCTAGTGTCGATAACTGTTCATTCGTTTGAGTTCGGTCTCGTTTCATAATGTTCTGAAGTTTTAGGTCACACTGACACAAGCTCAGAAATTTATTGGATCAAACATTTGGGTCAACTTCAGCTGGTAACACTGATTCATGGTAGAAAATAGGTTTTGGTGTATCCTTCTGTATAACAAACTGTGTCTATGCTCCTTTACTCGCTCCAGTCCTCTCTGATATAACATCAGCACAACCTGATTAAAAACACGTGTAAACAAATAAATAAAAAAGCATTCCCAATAGCTTGTCACTATTTCAGAACCACATCCAGATTTGACTTCATCACTCATTTGGTGTTTCATGTGACACGAATGTGATGAAAACAGCATAAGTGTAGACACTTTGTTGGAGATCTGCTCAGTTACATCACCTCAAAGAAGCATCGTTATGTCATTAACTGTACATTAATTCACTTTGTGATCCAAAGTGACAGCAGCTACAGTCTGACCCACTGATCTAATTACAACTTTTTTTCATTATAACATCAACACGGTGGCACAGTTGGTAGAGCTGCTGCCTCTCAGCGAGCAGGTTCAAACCCCATTCCGGGGGGTCTTTCTGGGTAGAGTTTGCATGTTCTCTCTGTGCTGCGTGTTTTTTTTTTTTCTCCAGGTACTCCGGTTTCCTTCCACAGACCAAAAACATGCATGTTAGACTGATTGGTGACTCTAAGTTGTACCTAGTGGAGAGAGAGAGAGAATGTTAGTATTGTTTGTCTTTATATGTCTCTGTGATGGACTGGAGACCTGTCCAGGGTTTCCCCCGCCTCTCTCACAATGATGGCTGGACATGGACACCAGTGACCAACGCAACCCGAAAAGGAAGAAATGGGTAAAGCTAATGGATGGATGGATGGATGGATGGATGGATGGACAACAAAATGTCCTACCAAGTGACAATAAGTGCAACAGTTTATGTCAATGTTAGGTCAAGAAGAAGTGGCTAATGTCAATTATGATAAAAGATTGTGTGTCCATGTTTACCCATCCATCCATCCATCCATCCATCCATCATCAGCTTCTTCTTGTTCAGGTTGCATGGGTCACTGTGCTGTTTAACCATCAATAAACATTATGTTAGGTACTTTTTGATCAACGTTTATAGATGTTTCTAACCACTATGACTAAGAATGTTAAAGGTCCACTGACATGATATTTGAACTATGCATAAAATTGCTCAATATATATATATATATATATATATACAACGTTTATAGATGTTTCTAACCACTATGACTAAGAATGTTAAAGGTCCACTGACATGATATTTGAACTATGCATAAAATTGCTCAATA
>JBBPBX010068965.1:0-18985 GCA_038048925.1 Garcialebias charrua
CCCCTGTATCCACGAGGAGCGGCACGTGAGCTGCACCCACCCGACATGTACAGAGCTTGAACGATGGCTGCCGAGTCTGTACAGTGTTAATGGGGACCACTGTATTATCCTGGCGAGCTGAAGAGGAGCGGCAGCAGCGTGCAAAATGATTCAGTTTCTTGCATTTAAGACAAAGTTTTCCATGGGCAGGACATGATTGGTCTCTAGTTGCATGGTTAGAGGAGCCACAGTTACCACAGCTCCTGGCCCCCCTCCTGCTGGGCCCCCTATCCACTCTCTGCACATCCAGGCTGCCACTCGGCCCGTCAGCCCCTCCCACAGCCTCTGTGTGATGAACGGCCGGTGTTGATGACGTCACCGGTTCGTGTGCTGCGCGGCAGAATTTTCGCGCCTCTGTTAGTGCTGTTTCAAGCTGCTTTCCAATAACCAGAGCGCCCGCCAGCGTCATGGAGTCTGGTTCTAGCAAAAGTCTCTCCCTCAGTTGGTTACACTATGTTTTTTCTACCAGCTGATCAACTATGAGTCCATCTTCTAACGCCCCAAAGTCACAGAGTCTAGCCAGCTCTCGTAGTGCTGAGACGTAGTTGGCGACAGACTCACCCGGTCGCTGCTTCCTCTGACGAAACTCGAAGCGGTGCATCCGCCGGCTCCGCCCGGAGCTGAAATGAGTCCTCAGTGCAGCTGTGGCCGTGGCGTATTTATTGTCCGCTAACGTGAGCGTGGCGAGGATTCTC
Source organism: Garcialebias charrua (assembly GCA_038048925.1). Taxonomy (NCBI): domain Eukaryota; kingdom Metazoa; phylum Chordata; class Actinopteri; order Cyprinodontiformes; family Rivulidae; genus Garcialebias; species Garcialebias charrua. The sequence goes on from JBBPBX010068965.1 coordinate 735, forward strand.
TGACCCTCCTGGCCCAGACAATGGCGGAGGAGCGCGCACTTCCTCGCTTCCGCCAGTTCAGTGTGTCCCAAAGCCAGCAAGTAGTCCTCGAACGCTGTCAGCCATCTGTCCCACGGGACAGCTGGGTCGCCGGGGACAGGGAGGAAAGGTGGCGGTGGTGGTAACGCGAGTCCGGACATCCTCGTCTGCCAAAATGTAGTGTCCGCGGGAACTCAATAACCACACCGTGTCGCTTCGTGCACCAAACTTTACTGAACCAAAACTCCCCCCACCCTCACATTTACCCCATGCCGTAAAGCATCTCTTAAAGGCACAGTAACATGTCGTAACTAACAGTGCATAACATTACAGACCCAACATACACACTAAACACTAACAAACACACTAAACACTAACAAACACGCTAAACACTGTGGTTTCTGAACACAACATCAGTAATGAAAAGTGCGTTATAAATTGAATTAATTATTATTATTATTATTATTATTATTATTATGTTCGGTGGGTGTTGACTGTTTCAGCTCACAGAGGAGGCTTTCTTGTTCAGTCAGAGTTGAATCCATCAGTTAGGTCTCTTCTGTCTAACCTGTTTTTGAAGGTTCACTTACCTGGCTTGTGTCCTCTGATGAGGTGTCCCTTGTGCCCTTTGCGGTACCTGCTGTTAGGCAGTCTGTATCACAATCAGGAGGCATGTTTATTGGCAGGGGCTTGCTCACTGTGCTCCACATTGTCTGTTCACCATACTCTATAATCACGTCAAAGCGGTTTATAAAATCTTGGCCAACCAGAAATGGGAATGAGTCAACCGTAGACACATGTACCGGGTGGTATAGTGTCATTTTGCCAACTTGCATGTGAACCATGGCTATAGCTATTAGGGTTGTTCTTGTCTCTGCAAGACCCTGCAGTTCTTTAGCACTTTGTATGAGAGGTATTTCCCTGTTAGCACTGTTAGCAGCGGTCCTTAGATCCTCGAACAGTTTGGCTGACATAAGTTATGTCAGCTCCGCCGTCCAGGAGGGTTTCATGTGTGAGGACCCCTTCCAGTGTGATTGACAGGTAAGCTTTCTTAGCAACCCCCTTTCTGATTAAGTTACACAGGAACCTTTTAGGATTGGGCCAACGTTTCTCTTTACGTTTACCTCTGTCTGTGTAATCTTGGTTTATCTGAACAGTCAGTGCAGTCACAGCTGTATCTGAGTCTTCAGTTTGAGACGGGTCACCATCGTTGGTGTGTGAGTTTTCCCCCCTTTTGTCTGATGAGGGGCTGTCGGAGTCTGTAACAACAATGTCTTGGTGACTGTCAGCGTCTGTGGCAACATTGTTATTTGTGCCCTCTGACTTATTATCAATGATAGTGCTACACATTGATCCAGGTTGGGTATCTATGTTTGTATCATTCAAATCTTCTAACAAACTATGTAGTTTCTCTGTCTCTTCTGAGCTCAGAAGTTTAGGGCCTTTTTTCTGGAACTTTTGTGATTTTTATTTTTTTTTTGCTTGTCTTGGACTGTTCTGTTCGAGGTGCAGGAGGAGCAGTTCCTTTGCTCGGGGGTTCATGTTGGGACCACCCGGTTTTATATGGGTTACATCGGTACCCATACTTTTTATTTTTTGGAAGTGCGCCCCACTTTTGATATTGGTGTTCACCCTCTGGGTTTGGGTTGAACCACTTTGAATTTTTGGTCCAGCTGGCACCTTCATTACGTGGTTTGTTAGGTTGAAAGTTTTGTTTTTTCTCGCCTTTTTTAGGCTAGGGAGCTGATGTTCGCACTCCTTCTAGTTCCAGCGAGTGGGATTTGAGCTTTTCACCTGGATACACCTCTAAGTGTGTTTTGATTTGTGTGGGCATCAAAACCAGTTACAGCACACTCCTTTATTTCTTTGATGGTTTTTCTCTTTGAAATTAGCCAGCCTTAAGTGTTCACCCTCTGGGTTTGGTTTGAACCACTTCGGGTTCTTGGTCCAGCGAGTGAGTCCACTTTGAGACTGATTTCTCACGAGATTCAGACATTTTTTCTCCTCTGTTAGGAGTTTTTCTTTTGTTAAGGCCAGCTCTGCCTTACAATCGTTTAGTTGTTCTTGTAACCCTTCATAATCACTTTGTAACTCCATGTACAGTTTGTAAAGTTGTACTCTGAGTTGTATGCTTTCCTCGTGTGATTTTGATAGCAACTGTACCTGCTGTTGCAACCTTTCATTCTCTGCTTGTGTTTCTGTGATGGATTCTGTGATCATCTGTAAAGCTTCATCAAGCTGTCGCTGTTTGGTGCCTGTTTTCACACCGAGAGCTGTTTGTGGATCAGACGAGCAGAAAGTGAAGCGCGGAAGAGAGCTGTTTGTGGATCAGACGAGCGGAGAGTGAAGCGCGGAGGATCAGGATCGTCGCTGTTTGGTGCCTGTTCCACACTGTTGGGGAGCTACTTGTGGATCAGACGGGCAGAGAGAATCGTGCGCCGCTGAGGATCAGGAGCTGCTGTTGCTGTTGTTTGGTGCTGTTCACGCTGTTGTCCCTTTGCTGTCCTGATACAGGCTACAATCATGCCTTTAATTTTAAGAGGCATTTCTGGCATCACACTCTGCTGTTTGCTGCAAACTGCTTGTTTCTACCCGTTGATTCTGGATCCAGCTTGTGTTAACCAGGACCACATCCATTCATATTCACAGGGGGGCATCACACTCTATCACACAAACTGTAGTTGGGCCTCCTCAAAGGAACTGTTTGCACACTTAAATTGTGACGCTTTATGGTCAGAGACTTTTCTGCATCATTCATATTACTGTCATTATTTTCAGTTCTCAGACTACCTGGAATCACTAAATCTTATCAACTCATCTGGATCTGCCCATCACTGCGACTTTCATTGTTTTTGGGCTCTGAATGATCGTATCTTCATTAATGTTTCACATGGTTCAATTATGGGGGAAAAATGTCACACTGTTAACTCCTGTAATTACACATCACTGACAAAGAAGTCAAGTAAATGTCTGATATTAATGTTGTTATTGATCTCAGGGATTCAGCCAAACCCAGGGCCAATCACTAACTACTGTACACCTAATGAGTTTAAAAATATTTCAGGTCTCCGTTTTCTGCATGTAAACGCTCGTAGCCTTCTAAAAAAACTTGATGAATTGAAAATCCTAATCACTTCTTCTGGGGCAGATGTGATCGTTATCTCTGAAACTTGGCTCAAAAAATCTGTTTTGAAAAATGACCTGGCAATCAATGAATTTAAGATCTATCGTTGTGATCGTAATACAAGGGGAGGTGGAGTCGCTATTTACATCAGAGATTCTTTGGCTGCCAGGATTGCATCTAAAAAAACAATCGCAAACCAGTTTGAGGCTTTAGCTGTGAACATCACTTTGAAAGGAGGTCAGCCCTTAACTGTTGTTGGTTGTTATCGTCCCCCCTCCGCAACACCTGAAGCTCTGTCCTCCCTGACTGAATTCATAGGAAATTTAAAACACAATGAGATTGTTTTGGCTGGAGATTTCAACATTGATTGGAATAAGTCGACCCCCCTCTGTGATAAATTCAAGGAATGTTGCCTATCTCTCAATCTAACACAACTTATCGATTCTCCTACCAGACCAAACATAAAATGTCCCGAAAAATCTTCTATCTTAGATCTGTTTTTCACAAATGCACCTCACAAATTTCCTGGTATAGGTGTATTTGCCAACGTTTTGAGTGATCATTCCGTAATAGCAGCTCTTAGATCTACTAAACTTCCACCTGCTAAGCCCAGAATAATTCAAAAAAGGGATTTGAAACGTTTCAGTGAACAGTCATTCCTTTGGGATCTATCCCTCTTTGATTGGCAACGTATCCTACAAATCAATGACGTGAACACCGCTTGGAACTATTTTCACGATAGTTTCATTCTCTTTGTAAACAAACACGCACCTTTCCGGCAGTTCAGGATAAAGAGCCGTGACAGCCCCTGGTTTACTCCTGAACTAGCTGATCTCCTGCACTGGAGAGATCATCTTTGGGCCGCAGCAAGAAAATCACACTCAGACACTGATTGGTTGAAATTTCGGCAGCTAAGGAATAAATGCACAACTGCCATCAAAGCCGCAAAACGTAACTACTTCTTATCTCAGACCTCCAAAAATCTAAACGATCCTAAAAAATTCTGGAAAACCATCAAATCTCTCTCAGGCACCCCCCAATCATCTGACCTCCCATCACAATTTCTTGTTGACTCTGTTCCTGTGTCAAATAAGCACGAGATCCTGAACTGTTTCAATAAACATTTTGTTGCTTCTAGTTCATTATTTGACACAGTTACAAACGGAAAATCAGCCACTTTATCTAATAATCAAACTTCTACAAATCAAATCCCTCCTACAAGTCAACCATCTGTTAATCACACCTTCTCTTTTTCTCCGTTCTCAGTCAGTGAGGTAAATAAACTGTTAAATGATCTTGATCCTAAAAAATCTGCAGGTCCAGATGAACTTCCACCTTACTTCTTAAGGCTGGCTGCTCATATCATCACAGTCCCTGTGACCCACATCTTTAATCTGTCCATAAGCCAAAACACCATTCCGGATGCTTGGAAAACAGCCTTTGTTCTTCCTTTGCTGAAGGGAGGTGACCCCACCTCATTGAACAATTATCGACCGATCTCTAAACTCTGCATCTTAGCCAAGGTTCTAGAAAAACTGATAAACTCTCAGATCAAAAACTATCTGGACTCATTTAACATCTTACCTCTTCATCAATCTGGTTTCAGGAAAAAACACAGCACAACAACTGCTTCTCTGAAGGTTCTGAATGATGTTGTTGAAGCATTGGATGCTAAGGACTATTGTGCTGCACTTTTCTTAGACCTGTCTAAAGCTTTTGACACTGTGGATCATAACATCCTGTGTCATAAGCTCTCAGAAATCGGTTTCTCTGATCACACCATCGGTTGGTTTTCTAACTATCTTTCCAATCGGAGGCAATGTGTTCAACATAACGGTACTTTTTCCAGCTATTTAACAGTTAAAAATGGTGTACCACAAGGCTCAGTTTTAGGACCCACTCTCTTTACAATCTACATAGCTAATGTAGGTCACTGCATCCCTGATGCATCCTTACATTTCTATGCTGATGATACAGTTGTTTATTGCCGAGCTAAAACAGTAGCTAAGGCTTTCCAGTTACTGCAATCCGCTTTTGACATCATCCAGTCAGATTTGTTCCGTCTCAAACTTGTCCTAAATGCTGATAAAACAAAAGGGATGTTTTTTTCAAATAGGAAGGCGGTTCCAGCAGATCCTCCTCTGATTTTATCTTCAAATGGTGTCCCTATTGAGTTTGTTGATTCCTATAAATATCTGGGTATCCTGATCGATTCACATCTCTCTTTTAAACTCCACGTGGAAAACCTAGTGAAGAAACTGAAAGTTAAACTGGGTTTCTTTTTCAGAAACAGATCATGTCTATCACTGAATGTTAGGAAACGCCTTGTATCTGTGACTTTCCTTCCCTCCATTGATTACGGTGACATTCTCTACATGAATGCTCCTACAAGCACCCTGCGGATGTTGGATGTTGTCTATCATGGTGCACTAAGATTCATAACTGGTTGTGATTATCGTACCCACCACTGCACCCTGTATTCACTGGTTAACTGGACATCATTAACCTCACGCAGACTCTTCCACTGGTACATTTTCATCTTCAAATCACTTCTTGGTCTGCTGCCCTCATACATCTCCTCCTACATGTCTTTGCGTGAGTGCAGCTACAGCGTGCGCTCTCAGGACATGATTACCTGCAGTGTTCCGTCAGTGAGGACTGAACTTGGAAAAAGGGCCTTCTCCTACTCCGCTCCTGCTTCATGGAATATCTTACAAAAAGATCTGAAGCTCTCGAACTTGACTTCTCTAAATGGTTTTCAGAATCTGTTGGAATCCTGGCAAAAACCAATGCAGATTTGTTCCTGTCTTTGATTTTATACATATACCTTATAATGTTTTGCTAGTTTTTTGATACTTTGTTAAAAAAAAATATATATATATATATATTTTTTTTCTCTCTTTTGTTTTCTATTGTTTATTGTTTGTTTGTTTATTGTTTATTGTTTAAGGAAATTCTACCATTGCTGTTCATTGTTCTTTAGTTTTAGCAGGTCGCTTTCGTAAATGAGCCCATGAGGTTCAAAAGATTTACCTGACTAAATAAAGGTTGAATGAATTAAATGAAAAAGCTCATCCATCTGTTCTTCTGAATCTGAATCAGAGTTCAACGGAGTTTGCTCTTTATCAGCATCCAGTAGGGATGGTGTTGGATCATCATCTTTTGCATCTGCCATCTTTTCTTTGATTTTTTTGTGCAAATCAAACAAAAGATTATTTTTGTGTTATTAAAAAATTTAATTAATTAATTTATTTAAAATAAACAGGAGTGTTTGATTGTACACAGAATAACATTAACAATGTTATTTTAAAATAAAAATGCAGAGATCGTATGAGTTTCTGTGTAATTTTTTTTTCTGTCCAGATGACACACCAAGTACCTTCCTACCTGTCTCTCTGATTGCTGTATCTGTAGTAGCCCAGTCATTTGGAAGCTCTTTCTTACCACCCAGAGCCTTTAACATCTGCTCTCATAATTTCTCACAATATTCTTCCTTCTTCAGCTTCCACCATTTGGTCCTCTTCTCTGATTTTACTATTTTTCTCTTCTTTGCAACAACAGTCATTCTACATACAACCATCCGATGCTGTCAGGCCACACTCTCCCCTGCCTTACAGTCTCCAATCTCCCTCAGGTTTCCTCTTCTATACAGAATGTAGTCGACCTGTGTACTCCTTCCTCCACTCTTATAGGTCACTCTATGTTCCTCTCTCTTTTGGAAATAGGTATTGACTATAGCCATTTCCATTCTCTTGGCAAAATCCACCACCATCTGTCCTTCCTAGTTTCTTTCCTTGACACTGTAGTGGAACACCTGATCTCTGAATTTTTGGTTAAAACACCTGAATTCACTTTTTCACTGCAGCTCTCAAGTGAATCTCCCTTTCTCTGAAAACCTACGATGAATGACAAAATCACTGTTTTATTCCAGTTTACTTTGAATTAAGAGACACAAATATCTCAAAAATAGACTTCCTTTTAATTTGTGTTAATTCAGAATTGATCAACAGTATATTTTTGCCATTTAATGATGATCTGTTATTTGCATGAGTTGACACTCTTCTGCTGGTTTATTTTTCAGTACGAGGGTGCTTTAAATCTATGGTGCAGTTCAGGGTAAACTCTTGAGTGAAACTTCTCTGCTTTGTCTATGAATTAGCCATAATATTTCATTTTACTGGCGATTCTATCTGGCCGCTTCTCTAAAGAGTTTCCTGCTGTCCTTCAGGTCTTCCAACTTTGTGAACTGCAAAGTCACTCCTTTATTTTCTTTGAGCAGCAAATGAGCGGAGTGAAGTGGGCTAGATCAGCCCTCCACATAAAATCCCTTATGGTGTGATCACACCGAACAGCGTTTCAACGGCAGGAGCGTCCAGCTTACATGCAAAGTCAACGGGGGACGCGCTTCCAGCCGCGTCTTGGCGTCGGGCGTCACGTCACGTGCGTGTTGAGCATGCTGGAAAGCGTTTTTCCGTGCACGTGAACCCGCGTCAGCCTCCAAAGCACGCATTCACCATGCTGAAGATTTCGCCGTTCAAACGTTCAAACGCCGTTCAACTCTCCCTGATTGGTTGATCAGGGAGAGTCGGGGGGAGAAGAGAGGGGGTCGGGGAGAGTCCCTATGTGACGCGGAAACGATTGCGCAACTACGTGGCGTATTGTTTGTGGGACACAGAAAAAACCCGCGGAGTCATGGACTATGGAAGAGAAACTCATTGTAGCTGTGTGTTCACGACAATTCCTTCACGACCAGTCAAGTCTGCTCCACAGAGACAGAGATAAAAAGCTCCTCGCCTGGCGGAGTGCTGGCTCGGTATACCGGTAAGCTCTTCCCACACACCCAGCAGCAGTTTCGCGTTCAGGTCTGGACAAGTGCGTCCACTTGCGTGCGTGACGAGCTTTTTGGAAGTTGAAACGCTGTTCGGTGTGATCACACCATTACTGCCCGTTTTGCTTCAGTGCAAAGGGGGAACTAAACTCGGTTCTTCTCTGGAAACTGGTTGAACGTTGTGATCAATTGCCAATTAGACCTACGTTTATCAGCCAGGGTTACAGCACAGCTTTGCTGTAACTCACTCATTTCTTTTCTGAAAGAATTTATTTTCTGAAATTTTTATTTTGAAAACCAATCAGGACGTGGCCTGGTTTCTGACGAGAAAGGCGAACTTCACGTATCGTTGAATCAGTAAACACGCGCTGAACTCAACTGGACGTCTACTGGACCACACAATCCGTTAGTGTCCACGCTACTTCTCAGCTCTTATCTCCAAGAGACGTGTTCGTCACCAGGTAAAGAGTCGTTGATTGTTTGCTGAGCATGCGGGGAAGTCCAGCTGGAACTCGTTTGGGAAAAGTGTCACCCTATCTCATTCAAAATAATTAACTTCTATTAAACTTCATCTTTCATTCCTTAAACTTCCTCCTTAAACTTATTTTTCCTAAGCCAGTAAAACTCTTAAGTAAATGTGCCAGCAGAAAGTTAAACCTTAACTTGTCTGTTTGTTTCAATTTGAATCTTGTCTACTGTAGTTTATAAAGGTGGGCGCCAGACCGCTTGGGAGCGCTAAAGCGCTAATCCGCTTATAGCGGACCTAAACAATTTGTTAGCTTTACAGCGGATTGACTAACTTTTATAATTCATAAGCGGATTTGCGCTATTTTTATTTAAAATGCAGTACCGCTAATAACTAATTATCTATCAGTAAAAACGAAAAAACTTATTTACGGGCTCTTAAATCAACCGGACGACTGCTAACAGACCATATCCTGTCAGCGCCGGATGTGGTCCGTGACAAAAAAGCGTCCCCCTCAGTCTCTTGGCTAGAGAGAGCGCAGTTAGCAGCCAGTGTGTTACTCTGCAGCCTTATTGCTTGTTTTCGAAGAGTCAGACGAAGAGTTTTTAACATGGAGGGTGAACTTATGGATGTTTCTCAGCGGCCTACGCGACGCGTCTGGATTAAAAAAAGTAGTTCGCCATTAGCACTGTTCAAAATGGCGTCCGCGACAGCCACAAGCTAAGGACTTTCCAAGAAAACACGGTAAAAACAATTATTTCTTTGCTGAGAAAAAATATATTTCATAGCTGATGTTATAGCACAAGTTTTTCTGAGCTTGAGAGTTTCACGAAATGGTCAAATCTGCTGGATTTAAAAAAGTAGTTCGCCATTAGCACTGTTCAAAATGGCGTCCGCGACAGCCACAGAAGCTAAGGACTTTCCAAGAAAACACGGTAAAAACAATTGTTTCTTTGCTGAGAAAAAAATTATTTCATAGCTGACGTTATAGCACAAGTTTTTCTGAGCTTGAGAGTTTCACGAAATGGTCAAATCTGCTGGATTTTAAAAAGTAGTTCGCCATTAGCACGTTAGCTTATTAGCAGTGCTTTAAGTGGAAAAAAATAAGTACCCTCCCTAATGTCATAATAATATGCACCTGCAAACTCAGAAGGGATGAAAAAGGTGACAAACGTTGCGCCAACCCCCCCTCCCCCGAAAGATTTTGTAATTTTTTAACATGCTTCAGGTAAAAGTCATTTACTAACCTGATTTAATGAGAACATAAATAGGAAAGATTGTGTCAACCAAAAAATCAACAACCAACAACAGCAAGTCAAATACAGCAGAACATTTTGCTAACAATGCGCTGCTCCGAGTCAACAGATGCATTTAAAAACTTAAGACTTATCTCTTCAGACAGGCTTTTGGTTAATTTTGTACATTGATTTTAGAGTTTGTTATGTTTTACCTTTTTGTATAGTACTTCTGTGATTTTATTTTTCCTTTTGTAAAGCACTATGTGACTCTCATGTCTGTGAAATGTGCTATATAAATAAAACTTACTTACTAACAGTAAAAACTCATTTCTTAAATATGCTGGTGAAGATGTTTTGCCAGAAATTTTGAATAAAGTAGATGCCATTTCCTGCATTCTGGTGTATTTTAACAAGTTGTTAAACATCTATGTTTACCTACATGTAAACATGATTCACTAACTATTTTAGAGACATCTAACAAAATAAAGTCAGGTCCTGTGGACAGATTAAAAAATTGTTTAAATTATTATTGATCATGAATCAGGATATTTTAGAGACACCTCATTCAACTAGTTCATATAGACATCATCCTGTTTTTAAACTCACTCCTGTGGCTAAGATAATGAAATTAATGTGACAATTTATCACAGTGGCTTTAGGGGTGCAACTGACTTTTATTTTGTTAATTTTTATTTAGTTTTATTTGTAACACAACATGCCATTTTACTAAACAATGGTTACAGTCCACTGCATGTATAAAAATATTAACTTTACCCACATGTTGGAGGAGTTACTTCCGCCTCCCTCGCGCTCTGTTGAACTCGCGCTGCAGAGTTTTTATTTTTATAGATTTCGCTGTCGTCTCCTCCCCCTGTCTATCCTGAGGTTGTGATTGGCCAAAAGGACGCGCTCCACCAAAGATGTTTTATTGTCGACAGATGCATTGCTGTTTCTTGAAATCCAGTCGGGGGAAATGATGCATTCTAATCTGCCACGGGTCTTTCAAGTGGAGAAGATAAAAATAAGTTCCGGAACGCACCTGACAAGTCCCGGTACTCTCAGGGTTAAATTTTAGAAGTGGCGGAACTGGGTTCCGGTGAGTTCCGGCCCACTTAAAGCACTGCTTATTAGCATTAGCGTCCGCTAGCGTTGCTAATACATAAGCGCTTTTGAAATTGCGGACCTAAATAAATTAATAAGTGCTTTAGAAATAACGGAACTAATTTTTGGATTAGTGCTGCCCAGCACTGGTAGTTTATATGAAATCTAAATCAGAGCTAATCTCGATACAAATGTTTGATGTACTTTTATTATTATTGATTTTATTTGATTTTATCACTTGTTTTATTTTGATCTTTGCTTTGTTACACTTTGTAGCACTTTGAGATTTTTATTAATGAAAAGTGCATTATAAATGGAATTCATTATTATTATTATTATTATTTTATGATTTTCTCAATAAAAGGTTCATCTCCTGGTGAATCAACATAAATTGACATTTCTCGTGAAATTACATTTTGTCTGGTCACATTTAATTGGTTTAAATCCAAAAAAGAGTGAACTTGAGTCGTTAGAAATTTGGGTCAGATCAAATCTGCTCCAACTTTCATTTAGAATATGGTAAAGTCAGTAAACTGACCAGAACCTAAACTCCTACACCAAACCTACCCATCACTTCCTCATCGCCTCTGTTTCCTTCACCAACATGTCCATTCAGGTCTGCTCCAATCACCACTCTTTCCTCCCTGGGAATACTATCATCCAAATCTTTCCAAAATGTATCTTTCTCCTCCCCATCACATCCAACCTGTGGAGCATAACCACTGACGATGTTTAGCATCAGACCTTCTACTTCTACCTTCAGACACATCACCCTATCTGACACTCTCTTCACCTCTACTACATTCTTTGCCAACTCCTCCTTCAGGACCACCCCTACTCCATTTCTCTTTCTATCCACACCATGGTAAAACAGTTTGAACCCTGCTCCAATACTGCGAGCCTTGCTGCCCTTCCACTTGGTCTCTTGGACACATAAAACATCTACCTTCCTTCTCTGCATCATGTCAGCCAGCTCTCTACCTTTGCCTGTCATTGTCCCCACATTTAGAGTTGCAAACCTCAGTCCTACATTCTTCACTTTCCTCCTCTCCCGGTCTCCTGACACGTTTCCCTCCTTGGGGTCTGCTCTCACCAAATGTTTTAGCTTGTTTTTTTAATCCTTTCCAATATTGCATTTTTATTTTATTTTGAATAAGCCAAGAAAAAGCTTATTTCGTAACGTGGTCATTTCAAGTTTGTTCTATTTGATGTATTTAAACATTATCAGCTGCTTCAGATTTTTTGTAAGTTTGGTTTCATGTGCTTTGATTAATACAAAGTCAACATTTCTGAGTATTCTGTACTTAAATCAAGGACAACAAACTAATAAAAATAGAGTTTTGTTACCTTTTAAAATGTCTCGTCTTGTACTTAAATTTTTGAGTTCTGTTAACTAACTTTCCTGGGTTAAAAAAGTGAAAACTTTAAAGTCTTGATAAATGAAAAAAAAGGGGGGGCTTTGTTTTGTCCTGGAGTAGGGAGAACAGTACAGCATGGTTTGTGGATAACAGACGAGATGAAGTACCCAGAGAACCCATGCATGTACACGTGCATGTGCAAACACATGCAGAAAGACCCCTGGCTGGGATTTTAACACCTGCAACAGTACTACCAACTGCGCCATTGTGCAGCCTCAAAACTGTAAATTTACTCAGAACCCAATTTTAGGTATTTTGCAGCTTCACAATAAATTATTTTCATGTGTTCAATGTTAAACTGGTTAGATGTATGGAGTCTTTTTGGAGCTGGTATACAAGTTTTTAGCTACTTCTCTCAATTCACGATAAATAAAAGTTCTAGACAAAATTAGTCCACCTCCGATATGAGTAACATAAACGGGTCCAAAACGGATCCGGGCCGGATGAAGCGTTGCATGAACGGGTCCAAAACGGATCCGGGCCGGATGAAGCGTTCTATGGCAGATCCAAAACGGATCCGGGCTGGATGTACCCAAAAACCCTCTTTAATGAGTGGATCCGGATAGGGTCCGGGCCGTATCCGATCTGTGATCCTTATCCGATCCGGTGTGCAAGTGGACTCCGATCCGGATCCGTTTTAAGCATCCGTTTCGGATCCTACGCTAGATCCGGAATCCGTTTGCTATCTGGGTAAATACATCTTGTATCACCATGTACCGTATAAATACTTTCTAATGATAAGTATCATTATACTGTATACCAAGTGTGCCCAACCAGTCGCTCGCGGGCGACCGGTCGCCCGCTGGTTCCCAGTTGCCCGCAAAGCTCAACCTTGCTCTAACAGCTGACGAGCCGGCTCTCAGCTGTTAACAAGGTGAAATGTCCGCTGCTAAGCTTCATTCTAACTCCGGCAGAAGTGGTGGCCGCTGCTCAGCTTCATTCTAACTCCGGCAGAAGGGGTGGAGGGAGGAATGACTATATGCCAATGCGCACCAACGCTTTCCTCAGCCCTCCCCATCTTGTATGCTCACAGACACAGTCTCGCGATGACTGACGAGACTTTAAGACAGCAGTGAGACCGCTGAAGAGTGAATGTCAGTACGCAGAAAACATGGAAGGAAAACTAGCGAAGAAGCAAACGAAAACTTACTATTTTCACACAGAATGGGAGGAGGATTATTTTTTTGTTTATTCTAATTCAAAGTCTATTTGCCTCATCTGTAATTCGAGCGTTGCCTTGCCCAAAAAGTGCAACTTGGAGCGGCATTTCAAGACGATGCACAAACGTTTTGATGCAGATTTCCCTCCTAAAAGTTCTTTACGGACTCACAAAGTGCGGGAGCTAAAACACAAGCTTGCAGCCCAGCAATCGATCTTCACTCGGCCCAGCACGAAAGGTAAGGCAGCTACAATCGCCTCCTACCGTGTTAGCCGCATCCTGGCTCAACATAAGAAGTCTTTCAGTGATGGAGAAGTTATGAAAGAAGCGTTTATTGAGGCTGCAGATGCACTTTTTCACGATTTTAAAAATAAAAGTGAGATCGTAGCTGCTATTAAAGACATGCAGTTGTCCAGACAAACAGTGACACGACGATGTGAGGGAATGGCTGTGGATGTGGAGGAGCAGCTAAAAAAGAACGTGCAACAATGTGAGTGTTTCTCTCTTCAGTTTGATGAGTCAACAGACATGGTGGACACAGCACAGCTGTGTGTTTTTATCAGAATGGCCTTTGCAGACATGAGTGCAAAAGAGGAGCTGCTCACCATCTTGCCTTTGAAGGGACACACAAGAGGAGAAGATATTTTTAATGTGTTTATGGAGTTTGTTAATAAAAGCAACTTGCCCCTCTATAAACTAATTTCTATAACAACTGATGGTGCTCCAGCAATGACCGGTCACACCAGTGGATTTGTTGCACTCTGCAAGCAGAATGATGCTTTCCCAGACATTTTGAACTATCACTGCATCATCCACCAACAGGCCCTGTGTGGGAAGATTTTAAACATGAAGGAAGTGATGGATGTTGCCATGAAAACTGTGTGCTCTATAAGGGCCAGGAGTCTGCAGAGGAGGTTGTTCCGGGCTCACTTGGAGGAGGCAGGAGCAGACCACACAGACCTGCTGCTGCACATGGACGTCAGGTGGCTAAGCAGAGGTAAATTTCTGGCCAGATTCATTGAGCTGTTGCCTGAGATCAGGGATTTTCTGAAGCTGTCAGGTCATGGTGGACATTCAAAACTCGAGGACACCCAGTGGCTTTTGGATTTAGCCTTCCTCACAGATCTCACCAGCCTGCTCAATGAACTGAATTTGGAGCTTCAGGGAAAGGACAAAAACATAATTCACATGATCAGTTCTGTGAGCACCTTCAAAAGCAGGCTGCAACTGCTCACAAGTCGGCTGCAACGCAGGGACCTGCGAAACTTCCCACACATGGAGGCAGAGCTACAGCGCCAAGGGAAAGAGGTCACACAACTGGACAGTGCACACTTTTCTAAGCAGGTTCAGAGCATCTCAGCAGAATTTGAGAGACGATTTACTGACTTTTCCTCCATCGAGCCTGTTACCAGCTACATGTGTTATCCTTTTGGAAATGTTGATGTGGATGACATTGTGTCCAAATTGGTGTCCGTGTTTCAGCTGGACAGCTCTGGTGTTGAAAATGAGGTGTTGACTCTGCAAAATGACATTGGGATCAAATCCAGAGCATCACCTGGCGTGAATGGAGAGTTCTGGAGTCTGCTGTCAGAAGAAAAGTATCCTAACATCCGAAGATGTGCTTTGAACTTAACAGCACTTTTTGGATCTACCTACCTGTGTGAGTCTGCTTTTTCACACATGAAAATCATCAAGTCCAAAACCAGATCCACAATGACTGATGATCATCTGGAGACCTGCCTGCGCCTCGCAACCACCTCATACTGCCCCGCTTATGAGACCCTGGCCTCCTCCTCTCAGTGTCAGAAGTCCCACTAAGGTAGAGACACATTTATTTTATACAGCTTGCATAAAAATTGTCTCCTATAGACTTGTCACAATGTGTCTGTATGTTGTTTTTTTATTAAATTTTAGACCAGACTAGTTAGCTAGCTAGTGTTATTTATTTATTTATTTTGCAGTTTGGGTGTGCCCTTCATTTTCTGTACCTAATGTGTGTGTGTGTGTGTGTCTTGTCTTATAACCAGGTGGAACTCTGAATGGCCCTTTGAAGCCAGCAGTCTGGACCAGTGAGGGACTTCAGCACCTGCAGATGACACACCATCCTGCTGCACAGAGCAGCTGCCTAGTTTTGATATTTAGGTTTTATTGAGATTTGAAATTGTTGGAGATTTGTAAATCTGCACCTTTGTAACTTTTTGTAAATAGTTAGTGTGTTAATGAGGGAGTTTTATATTGTTCAGTTCAGTTGTTTATTCGTTTCTTTAAAAAATATGGTGTGCTTTTCAAATATTGTGTTCTTTTACTTTGATAAAATACTTTAATTAAATAAAACTAGTGTAAGATGATTTATTTTGATTTATTTTGATGTAAGATGATTTATTTGGGCAGTTACGTATTTAGGTTACTGTGTCTTTAAGAGACTTCTTCTTCGTGGGTTTTTCTTCGTGGGTTTTTGAGTGTATCTCGGGCAGACGCGGGCAGCGTTCATGAGGGGATGACGTTGTATTGAACAGCTGAATAAAGTCCGTGCAGCCAAGCTATTCCCTTTCAGCGTGGTTACTCTTTCTCCACCCCACGACCCTCGGATGTGTTTGTGACACTTCTCCACCTCAAGCGGTGGTGTTACACTGGTGGCAGCGGGTTTGTGGACGCTTTCAGCGATTGGAGCGGTGAGCACATGCTTAGCATGCTATTAACCTTATAGCTAATGCTGCACATGCTGATAGGCGCGTTTAGCTGCTGCTGAGGACGGACTTTTTTTTTATTCCTCCAATTTTTTTTCTACTAGTCTCAACGTCTAATACTCAGTGATGGAGAGTAACTTTTGGGAACAATTACCTTTTCATTCTGCTGCGGGTCGTACTAGGCCACAGTACAGCCACGTGTTTGTGGGAGATGGAAAAGAGGATTTTTCAAGATGGTGTAGACGTTTTGAAGTGACTGTTGAGGCTGATCCTGATGCTACTGAAGACAGTTTGGCGAAACTGTTGCCTACATACTTGGGGGGAGCTGCTTTTGGTTACTGGGACAGTTTATCCGATGCAGTTAAAACAGACTATTCAGCCACGAAGGAAAAGCTGAAAAGCGTGTTTGGACAAACTGCTTATTTGTCGACTTTCCAGAGCTACATTAATGCACGCAGCCGCCTCCCTGGTGAAGCTCTCCCTGTGTTCGCTGCAGAAATTTGCCGTCTGGTCGAGGAAGCTTTTCCAACTTATGGCGATAATGCTAAACAGGGAGAAAAATTTAGACGCTTTATTGCTGGACTTGACCCATACCTCCAACTGCGATGTCATGAACAGGGGGTTAAAACATTGGAGACTGCGCTACAGTTGGCTATTCAAATTGAAGCTGCTCACCAAGCTACTAGAGTGTTCACATCCCCCGCTCCGGTGCAGTCTTCTTCTACGCCAGTTTACCCTGCTGTCTCACCTGGGTGGTCTACTCAGCTCCCTTCACCTGCTCCTCAAGGAGTCCACTCAGCTACGGGGGATGATTTCAAGAAAATGGCAAACACGATCGAAATGCTGGCGGACAAAGTTCATCAGCTACAAATGACGGTTGACCGCCAGCGTGAGGACGCATATCGACAGGACAGGCGGGATTATGGATTTCGTCATCGGAGCTCCGCTTCGGCTGGACGAGGTGAGGGCAGATATTCATCGGATGACTACCATCTGTCACCTCCACGCCGCAGAGACTCATCGGACGACCGGAACACACATCGCCGCAGCACCTTCCGCACATCACATGACGAGGAACGCAACCAACGGGAGTCACCTGCTCGAACCAGCTCATCTGAACGCTACTCGCAGGGCTACAACGCTACAAACAGGGGCTATGCTAGCCGTGGTCGCTCTCCGGGCCGCTATGAAAGTGGCCGCCTTCATCGCTCTCCCAGTCCGGCCCGGGTACGGTTCCAGTCTCCTGCACGTCAAGACCGGGAGCAGGGAAACTACAAGTAGCTGACAATGAGGGCAAATTGTCAGCTACCAACTTCTCTTTGGCCCAGACGGACAACGACATTCACCCTGACACAGGTACTATTGACAGCTTGTGTGTGACTGATGTAGACAAAAGATATGTGTCAGTTGTTATTGAGGACACTGTGGTGCATGCTTTTGTTGACACAGGAGCTGACGTTTCTATTATTAGTGAGACTTTTAGAATGGCTACACCTGCTCTTCAGAGAAAACCCATTATGAAACGGTTTATCCCTCTCACTGGGGTCACAGGTGATCCCCTTGACTCTGTAGGCTCCATTTATGTGAACCTAAGTATTGCAGGTGAGCCCATGACACATACACTTCAAGTTGTCAGAAACTGTACTAAACCAATCATTTTAGGTTGGGACTTTATGGTGGCAAATGGCATTACTGTTGACACTCGCACCATGACATGCAATGTAGCTGGTACAGCTGTACCACTAGTTAGTCCACATTTGTACATTCCCTGCCTGACTGCGGTGACAGTGGCGGCCACGGTTGCCATTCCGGCTATGTCAGAGAGGGTCATCACAGCTAATCTTGATGTACCCCTCAAAGGGTTTTTACCTAATGGTTACATTGGTGTGTTCGAACCACATTATACCGATCAGTCCTCTACTGGTATGGCATGGACTGTGGCGAGGGTAGAGCACGGTTCTATTTGTGTGAAGGTGGCTAATGTTTCACATAGTGAAGTTATGCTACATGATGGTACACAGGTGGGACATTTTCATGCTATCCTGGCAGGGGGCCAGAGTGAGTTCACCATTATGGATGGTTCTATTGGTAGTGTTAATAGACAGATACCTGACAGTCCGGGTGCAACTCCTATTATAGATGACACTGATTCAGACCTGACGCCATTGCAGAAAACACAACTGACGGACACTTTGACTTCTTTTGCTGACGT
>JBBPBX010068966.1:0-18985 GCA_038048925.1 Garcialebias charrua
CGCCTGCAGCTGTGCAATTTAGGTTTACTTTTAGAGATTGTGTTTATAGATTTTTGGTAGCTCTAGAGAGATGAATATTTGTTTTTTTTGTTTGTGAAACGAGAGAGAGGAAGCCGTTTTGGCCGTGTTATACTGTATATGGGACCTGCATTGCAACACTGCCCTCTGCTGTCACAATCTACTACAAAGAAAGTCAACACGAAGTAGCGCATTTTATAAAATTATAAACTGTTTTACCTTTTTGACAAGACGGCCTGCTCCATTAACATCCGTGCGCACACAGGAATCCATTTTGTAGCGTCTACTAAAAGCTAAAAGCTGCCCCGCGCGCTGTGAAATGTGACGTCACTACGGGTACCCGAGGTGGACAAAAAAGCCTCGATAGAAGTCAAAGCACTCGAGCTGTCGAAAACTCGGGTACTCTGTTAATGCACTACTTTTACCACTGCAGCACACACTGGACATCCTTATATTTAAGGCTGATTTCAAAATTCAATTAAATTGAGTGTACTGTCTGCTCCATTGTCGTAATGTTGAGCCATTTTAAACAACAATGCTGCAGATAACACATGTTTTTATTGTGTTTATTCTGTGACACAGTTCACACTTGAACTTGTGATTCAGTGTCAGAATTTCAGGGATGAGTTAAAAACCATTAAGCAAAATAAGAAAGAGGAATGATTATTTAATTGAAAGTTTTTATTGTTGTTTTGTAAATAGTTTTCTTGTGTTTTTTTAATCTGGAATGAATAAATAATCTAAAAAAAAAAACTGTTGTCCCAAGTGGGAGTCGAACCTATGAGGTTTGGAGTGGCGAACCGATGCGTTACTAGTTGAGCTATCGTGACATGCTCATTTCAGAAGGTCCACATTCCTTTTAAAGGAACCGCCGTTCATAGCAATAGTTTTGCGTGGGCACGCAAGATTTTTTTTCCCCCACGTCCCCTGGGGGGCTCCGTAGTATACCGGTTTTTCCTGCAACGTTAAGAGTTTTTTTAAACAATACAAAGTTTGTTCTGTGTAAATATGCTCAAATGAATTCTACACTCTTAAATGTGCACACAAATGCTTCGACACGTCACATTTGCGGGGCAGAGAGAACTTCCGGGTCATATCCGCTGTCAATAAAAGAAATTACAAAATCGAAACTGACCTGTCGTTATCCGTTTTTTCCATTTTCGTTTTGTGCACAAAATCGGAAATCGGATAACGGTTTGTAATCCATTTTTTTGTTTTGGTTCAATAAACGAAAAACAAAAAAACAAGTGGTTTTTTTGTTATTTCATTTTTTGTTTCAAATGAAAAAACGAACTGCCTGAATGTACACGGACCGCCTTATGTACCTTACTGCATATGGCCCTTTGCCTCTATAACATCAACTACCTCATACATATACTGTGTACATTAACTCATATGCTGCTTTGCCACTCTTTGCAAATGTCAATGTTAGAACCTTCAGTTTATTTTATTGATATACTTTTTTATACTTTTTATACTACTATGAAAAAACTCAGGACAGTATTGCACTTTTATTATTTCATTTTATGCTTATGTTCATTAAATGTTTAGTGTTTTAGTGTTGGTGTAAATTTTCATACTTTTATACTACTGTGTAGTGGTGTGCAGTGGAGAGCATCCTATGCTCCAGCATCAACGTGTGGCATGGAGGCTGCACAGTTGAAGAGAGGAAAGCTCTGCAGAGAGTGGTGAAGGCTGCACAGAAGTCTGTTGGAGTCAGTCTCCCCACCATCACAGACATTTACACCTCCAGATGCAGGAAAAGAGCCACCTGCATCATGAAAGACCTCACTCATCCAGCACACTCACTCTTTGCCCCACTCCCCTCAGGACGGAGGTTGAGGAGCATCAAGTGTAGAACCACTAGACTGAGGAACAGCTTCTACCCTGAGGCTGTTAGACTCATGAATAAATAAAAATAAAATAAAAAAATAAACACTGCAAAATATCACATCATACTGATGCTGATCTGTTTTCTTGTTGCTGTATTCATCTGTGTTCATCTGTGACCATCTGCTCATACAAACTCATGTTCGTGCTGCTGTTTATTCCCACTATATTAAAGCTCCACTGACATGATTTTTTAACTTTTCAAAAAATGGCACAACATATATAAATATTAAGATTGACCCCTGACCGTTTTTGCTAAAATAATGTTAAATGAATGAAAATTTCTCTCAAGAATAGTTTAAAATTAGCGCTGTTTTTTTACACGGTAAATACGGGTTTTCCGGTCACGTGTTTGTGACGTCAGATAAAGGAATTTGCTCCAAGCGCACATTGAATACTATGTAGAAATATATAAACGCATCCGTCGAATTTAGCCATCTAAAACTGTAGATATTAGCGATTTAGCTCCAGTTCGTGAAGCAGAAGTTATTTTGAGTGATAAAAAACAAGGAGCAATGTTTCATTTCTCCGTGTTGTTTGTTGTTATTTCAGGAAATGTTGCACATTCAAGAATTGAGCACCAGATGTCAGCAAAGCTACCGTGAACTCTTACAGAGCTCTGTAATGGAGAAATATCTAAACGTATCCGTCGAATTTAGCCATTTAAAACATCAGATATTAGCGATTTGGCTTAAGTCCATGAAGTAGAAGTTATTTTGAGTGATAAAACACAAGGAGCAATGTTTCATTTCTCCGTGTTGGTTGTTTTTATTTCAGGAAATGTTGCACATTCATGAAGTGAGCCCTTGGCTGACATCTGGTGCTCACTTCATGAATGTGCAACATTTCCTGAAATAAAAACAACCAACACGGAGAAATGAAACATTGCTCCTTGTGTTTTATCACTCAAAATAACTTCTACTTCATGGACTTAAGCCAAATCGCTAATATCTGATGTTTTAAATGGCTAAATTCGACGGATACGTTTAGATATTTCTCCATTACAGAGCTCTGTAAGAGTTCACGGTAGCTTTGCTGACATCTGGTGCTCAATTCATGAATGTGCAACATTTCCTGAAATAACAACAAACAACACGGAGAAATGAAACATTGCTCCTTGTTTTTTATCACTCAAAATAACTTCTGCTTCACGAACTGAAGCTAAATCGCTAATATCTACAGTTTTAGATGGCTAAATTCGACGGATGCGTTTATATATTTCTACATAGTATTCAATGTGCGCTTGGAGCAAATTCCTTTATCTGACGTCACAAACACGTGACCGGAAAACCCGTATTTACCGTGTAAAAAAACAGCGCTAATTTTAAACTATTCTTGAGAGAAATTTTCATTCATTTAACATTATTTTAGCAAAAACGGTCAGGGGTCAATCTTAATATTTATATATGTTGTGCCATTTTTTGAAAAGTTAAAAAATCATGTCAGTGGAGCTTTAAGCTTAGTGTATTACTAGTTGATGCTTTTCTTAGTTAGTTCTAGATGTTATTACTGTTTTTCTCTTTCATTTGTTGTTGGATGTAACTGGGACCTCGTGTACATAATCTCGTTTTCATCTCATGTACCACATGCGGTGCAAATGACAATAAAGACTCTCTGACTCTGACTCTGACTACTATGCAAAAACTCAGGACAGTGTTACACTTTTACTATTTTATGCTTATGTTTATTAAATGTTTTAGTTTTAGTGTTTAAATGGTTACTGTTGCACCGAGGGACTGAGAGAAACGCAATTTCAATCCTGTGTATGTCCTGTACATATTGCAGTTCTGACAATAAAGTTGACTGCAAACAATTCTGTGTTGCCCTATTTATAGACCTGTCCAAGGCATTTGATACAGTTGATCATAGACTATTGACAAACATCCTGGAACACTCTGGTCTATCAAAACTTGCAGTCTCCTGGTTCACCAACTACCTAACTGACAGAACGCAGTCTGTTCATGTAGCCGGATCCTCCTCTACTTTCTTAGATGTTGTGAAAGGGGTGCCACAGGGTTCTGTCTTGGGTCCCATTCTTTTCTCCCTATACATCAACGATCTTTGCAGTGATCTGTCAAATGCCTCCCACCATTATTACGCAGATGACACCATCATCTATTGCTGTTCTTCCTCCCTCAGCCAAGCTTTCACCTCTCTTCAGGACGCTTTTAATATTATTCAGTCACGGCTGCAAAAACTTAGACTGGTCCTAAATGCCGACAAAAGCAAGTTCATGGTTCTTGCCAACAGAAAGCAGCAACCAGAGAACCCACCTCAAATTGGAACCCAAGAGGGAAAACAAATAGAAATGGTCTCCACCTACAAATATCTAGGTTTCAACATTGACACTGAACTGTCTTTTAAAACCCACATCTCCAAAATGGCCACTAAACTCAAACTGAAGCTAGGTTTCTTCTTCAGAAACAAATCCTGCTTCTCATGCAAAGCCAGGAGAACATTAGTAGCTGCAACATTCATGCCAATACTAGATTATGGTGACGTGCTGTACATGAGTGCTGCATCAAAATACCTACAGTCCTTAGACTCCATTTACCACGGTGCCCTTCGGTTCATTACTGACTCCAGTTATCGCACTCATCACTGTGAGCTTTACGTAAAATCTGGCTGGTCATCTCTCAGCACTCGCAGATACACTCACTGGATATCCTTCATCTACAAGACCCTCCTAAACCTAGTCCCGTCATACCTCACCTCCTTAATACAAACATCACACAGTCATTACTCCCTGCGCTCTAACGATTTAGTCCTCCTGTCAGAACTGAACTAGGAAAAAGAGCATTCAGCTTCGCCGTCCCCTCAGCCTGGAACAACTTACAGAAAGATCTGAAACTATCAACATTCATCTCTCCTGGATCCTTTATGTCAACCGTAGTAGAAAATGTCATCAAGAAACTTGACCATTGCAGATGTTTCTAACCATTACTTATCCAATATACATGTCATTGTTGATTTTTTTAAACTTTATTTACACAACCGAGGTCTGTCTGCTTGTTTTGTATATAATGTATATAGAAATCTGTCATATCCTGTTGGTTTTGAACTGTCAACATCTGTTTACTGTGATTGTAGTTTTCTTTATTTTCTTTTGATAAGTGCAAATGCCTATTGCCAATGTGACGTGTGCTGCTGACCACTTGACCAGGTCACCCTTGTAAAAGAGATCTCGATCTCAACGGGCTCTACCTGGTTAAATAAAGGTGATTGATTGATTGATTGATTGATTGACTTTGACTTTGATATTTATGGATTTTCCCCCATATTTATAAACCAGCAGCACGGCGGCTCAACTGGTAAAGCTGCTGCCTCTCAGCGAGCAGGTTCCCGGTTCAAATCCTGGTCAGGGGGCCTTTCTGGGTGGAGTTTGCATGTTCTCTCCGTACATGAGTGGTTTTCTCCAGGTACTCCAGACCAAAAACATGCATGTTAGACTGATTGGTAACTCTAAATTGTCCCTAGGTGGAAGTGCAAGAGTGAATGGTTGTTTGTCTCATTTGTCTCCATGTGGCCCTGTGATGGACTTGCGAATAGTCCAGGGTATACCCTGCCCATCGCACAGTGATTGCTGGACATGGGCACCGGCAATCCCTGTGACCCAAAATGGAAGAAATGGGTAAAAGATAATGGATGGATGGTTCTATTTCATATAAGCTCCGCCCTTTTGGCCAGTCGCTAGTGGGTATTCCCCCCACGTGTCAGCGCGCACTGCCAACTTTAGTCCACGCCCACCTGCTGTGGGCCCAGCCCGTCCGTATAATTTATGGTGACGTGGGATAATCTGCTCCTCATTTTTCTTCATCCAGCGAGCACTGTTTAAAGAAGAAGATAAGTCGTCGTTCAGCTCCGACACCACCCGCCCCACCTCCCGCTGCCGCCCCTGTGAGCTCCTTTCTTCCAGAAGAGAGACAGACAAGCGGCCCGGTCAGGCTAAGAAGCTACAGGCTAATGTCAAGGTTTTTTCTCTGTGGCGAAAAACTACTCGCTGAACGACGCCATCGCCTTTTGCTCTCGTCAGAACCGCAAAGCGAATCGAATGTTTCCGTCGGAAAAGGCGATGCTAACAGTAGCCTCTCTGCTCTCCCTCCTGGAGTGCATGACGGCGGCGGCTAACAGATGTCACCGGGAAAGCTTTTTCAGGCAACATAGCCGCAAGAAGTTGGTGAGTGATGTCTTTATTTATTTATTTAAAACCACGACCAGGAAAAAAACGGTTCCTTGTGGCGTTGTTTTTTGCATGAAAAGCTACAGAAAGCGCACATCGGCTGTTAGCGCAATTATAAGGCCTGCTAAAGCGATGTTAACCATAGCCTTTCTGCTCTCCTCCTTGGAGTGCATGATAGCGGCGGCTAACAGATGTCACCGGGAAAGTTTTTCAGGCAACATAGCCGCAAGTGGTGAGTGATGTCTTTATTTAATTATTAAAACACGACCAGGAAGGAAACTGTTCTTTATGGCGTTGTTTTGTGCATGAAAGGCTACAGAAAGTGCATGCCTACTGTTAGCGCAATTATAGGGCCTGTTAATTTTACGTACAACATGCAGCCTTTATTGGTTAAAATTAGCCTGCATGAAACGTGTGTGGTACGCACATGCCGCTAAGAGTTGCTCTATAAACACCCTAAGAGGCATGGTCAAGCGAATGCTCAACCACCTCAGGGTTTTTTTCCTACGCTGGTGACCACTCTGCTACCAGCTGCAGGCGCTCTTCTCCTGAAAACTGCCCTGCATATTCAGGAGGCTGAGCTAGCACTAAGGGATTTTCTCTGTCCCTCTTCCTTCCCCGCCCCATCGAATAATCTGGCAGGAAGGTTTTTTGGAGCTGTCCCGGCTCATCGCCCAGACCCTATCTGGCCTTCCTTTCCAGCTGTGACATCACACTGGAACGAGGCTGCAATTGGGCCCGGCAAGCTGATGGCTCCAGTCCTTCATTACCAGAGTGGACGGATTTTCAACTGCAGGCGTTCTCCTGAAACTGCCCAGCATACATAAGGAGGGTGAGCTAACGCTAAGGGATTCTTTCTGTCCCTCTTCCTTCCCCGCCCCATCGAATGATCTGGCGGGAAGGCTTTTGGCGCTGCCCCAGCTCGGCGCCCAGGCCCTATCTGGCCTTCCTTTCCAGCTGTGACGCCACACTGGAACGAGACTGCAACTGGGCCCGGAAAGCTGATGACTTCCGTCCTCCATCACCAGAGTGGATGGTTTTTCAGCTGCAGGCGCTCTCCTCCTGAAACTGCCCGGCATAAATCAGAAGGCTGAGCTAGCGCTAAGGGATTGTTTCTGTCCCTCTTCCTTCCCCGCCCCACTGGATGTTCTAGCGGGAAGGTTTTTTGGCGTTGTCCCAGCTCGTCGCCCAGACCCTATCTGGCCCTCCTTCCCAGCTGTGACGTCACACTGGAACGAGGCTGCAACTGGGCCCGGCAAGCTGATGGCTCCCCGTTCCCACCTTCGCCTCCATCACCAGAGTGGACGGGTTTACAGAGCGGATTTTCCCTCGGTGTCCTCCTCTGGAGCCAAGCCTTACGGAGGCGTTTTCGGTGCTAAGGCTTCCAGAATGGACCAGCGACCGGTCCCTCCAGGAAAGTTTGCCCAAACGATCATTCAGCTCTCAAACCGAGCTCAACAATGTTCATTTTAGGCGGAGGCGAACAACAATATCGCCCTACTGGCCCTCAGTATCTCGAAGAGGCTGGAGGAAGTAGACATCCTGGAGGAGACACAGAGCTCCCTCTGTAAGGTCGCCAACGTCATTTGAACCTCTGCGCCACATCCACGGTCTGCGTTTCCCGCATCGCCGCATGGATGACAATGATGCAGAGGACCACCTGGCCCCGCTTTGCTAGTGGCAGCCCAAGAAATGACTCCTGTGATCTTTTGATTTCTGGATCTATTAAATCATTTAATTAAATCAGGGACAAGAGTAACATTCCTCAAAAAGATTTTTACAAATACCTTCAAATACGGCATTATATGGAGTCATTGTTTAGGTCTAATGCTTTTCGTAGGGAGTTGAAGAAGAACAGAGAACAGGTGGAAGAGAACTTGGAAAGGTGGAGGTATGCACTTGAAAGAAGAGGAATGAAAGTCAACCGTAGTAAGACAGAGTACATGTGTGTGAATGAGAGGGAGGCCATTAGAACAGTGAGGCTACAAGGAGCAAAGGTCACAAAGGTGCAGAACTTCAAGTACCGTATTTTCCGGATTATAGGTCGCAGCTTTTTATGTTTTTTTCAAGGCCTGCGACCTATATACAGGTAGTTCCCGACTTACGAGCGCTCTGTTATACGAGTTCCCGACTTTACGAGAGCTTCCAGGAACCGAACTACCGACTTGCGAGCTGCCGTTCCGATATTACGAGAGAACAACATTGTTCCAAGAAACGAGCGGGTTCCAATTTTACGAGAAAACAACATTAGAAACCATTGTTCCAAGATACGAGCGGTCGTTCCGATTTTACGAGAGAACACCATTTACAAAGAGTTGTTCCAATATACGAGCGAGAAGTTCCAGAGTTACGAGAATTTACAATTAGAAACTATTGCTCCAAATAACGAGATGAAAATTCCGGGTTTACTAGAAAACTCCGTTAGAAACCATTGTTCTGTTTTACGAGAACCGAGTGTTCGTGCTGACGGCTGAATGTCATGTTTCGAAGGAGAGTTTGGGGCAGGCGGTAGAGTGTGGGAAGGCGGGGGAGGTGGAGTGGAGGGGTTTGGTTTCGGGGGGGATGGGCGATGGTTGGTTTCGGGTTGGGGGATGGGCGATGGTTGGTTTCGGGTTGGGGGATGGGCGATTTAACCATGCACCTGCACTGGACTTTGACTGGACATGCACATTGCACATGGCGGGCACGCTGTGATGGGTGGGGTGGGGGGGTGAGGTATGTTTCGCGTGACAAATGGAAAAGTACAGCAGCGGAAGGTTACATAGGCACTACTTTACTGTACCCCCACCCCCAAAAAACAAAGGCGGAGTGATTTCATCAGGTACTACATAAGCGAACAGCGCGAATGCAGCCGCGTGGGTCTACAGTTTGGCGATTTGAGAGACACAGTTACAGTACATACAGAATTCATTAGCATTCGTTAGCTTTGTTAGCATCTTTGTTAGCATCTTCTTTTGAAAGCATGTCTGCAAAGAGAGGAGCTTCTTCTGCTGGTGTGAGTGCACCTAAAAAGCGTAAGGCCATCACGCTGGAGCAGAAGCTGGACATCATCAATCGGGCGCAGAGGGGAGAGTCGACATCCTCCATCTGCAAAGCTCTGAACCTGGTGAGTACCACCGTTAGCACGACTCGTAATGGCGGAACGTGAGCGCTTTTTAGCGAGTGTTTTAGTCGCTGCGCAGATGAAGACTCGTAATGGCGGAACGTGAGCGCTTTTTAGCAAGTGTTTTAGTCGCTGCGCAGATGAAGACTCGTAATGGCGGAACGTGAGCGCTTTTTAGCGAGTGTTTCAGTCGCTGCGCAGATGAAGACTCGTAATGGCGGAACGTGAGCGCCTTTTACAGCGAGACTTGTAATGGCGGAACGTGAGCGCTTCTAGTCGTTGCGCAGATGAACACCGTACAGTAATAAGCACCGTAATAAGCATGCAGCGCACGGCAAGCGTCTGTTAGTTAATGACATTTTATTTTTTATTTTAGGTCAGTTCCACAGTCAGCACCATAAAGGCTGACCGCGAGCGCATTTTAGCTAGCGTGAGAGGAGCTGCCCCAATGAGGTCCACGGTGATAACGAAGCAACGCACGGGTGTTATCACAGAGATTGAGCATCTGATGGGTAAGAAATTTTATTTTTTTATTTACAGTACGTACAGTATTGCGTCTTTTAGATAGGAAATTATTTAAGAAATACCTGGACAGTATTTTTAATATGCACTGTACAGTTTCATTAAATTTTTTTTTTACCTGAGATGTTTGTTTACAGGTGTGCTTTGTTTACCTGAGATGTTTGTTTACAGGTGTGCTTTGTTTACCTGAGATGTTTGTTTACAGGTGTGCTTTGTTTACCTGAGATGTTTGTTTACAGGTGTGCTTTGTTTACCTGAGATGTTTGTTTACAGGTGTGCTTTGTTTACCTGAGATGTTTGTTTACAGGTGTGCTTTGTTTACCTGAGATGTTTGTTTACAGGTGTGCTTTGTTTACCTGAGATGTTTGTTTACAGGTGTGCTTTGTTTACCTGAGATGTTTGTTTACAGGTGTGCTTTGTTTACCTGAGATGTTTGTTTACAGGTGTGCTTTGTTTACCTGAGATGTTTGTTTACAGGTGTGCTTTGTTTACCTGAGATGTTTGTTTACAGGTGTGCTTTGTTTACCTGAGATGTTTGTTTACAGGTGTGCTTTGTTTACCTGAGATGTTTAACACACGGTCACAAGACTTTTATTAAAAATAATTTTTATGTTTCTGTAATGTTCAGTACAGTTCATGTTTTAACACACCTGTCTTTTCATGAACAACTTCTAGTCCTTTGGATAGAGGACTGCAACCAGAGGCATATCCCGTTGAATTTGATGGTGATGCAGGAGAAAGCCCTCAAAATTTACGAGGATATCAAAGCAGAGATGGGGGAGGGCGTGGAGGTGCCCGACTTCCATGCGTCACGGGGGTGGTTTAATCGGTTCCGACAAAGGGCTAATTTGCACAGCATAAAAATCCAAGGTAAGTGAAACATTTCATCTGTGCTTTAATGTTTAACACAGTGTAACATGTGGTTAATCTTGTCCTGTGTGTGTTTTTTTCACCAGGAGAGGCAGCAGGTGGTGATGCGGCGGCAGCAGCCGCATTCCCAGAGAAACTAGCAGCCATTATAAGGGAGGGGGGATACACACCGCAGCAGGTGTTCAATGTTGATGAGACTGGTCTATTTTGGAAGAGGTTGCCCGACCGCACCTACATCAGCAGGGAGGAAAGAACAGCACTGGGCCACAAAGTGGGGAAAGACAGGATCCCGTTGCTGTTCGGAGCGAATGCTGCTGGTGACTGCAAGTTCAAAGTCAAAGTCAAAGTCAAAGTCAACTTTATTGTCAGATCTGCAATATGTACAGTACAGGACATACACAGGACCGAAATTGCGTTTCTCTCAGTCCCTCGGTGCAACAGTAAACATCTAAACATTGAAACACTGAAACATATAATAATAGACATAAGCATAAAATAGTAAAACTAACACTGTCCTGAGTTTTTTGCATAGTGGTATAAGAGTATGAAAATTTACACCAACTCTAAAACTAAAACATTAAACATTTAATGAACATAATATTGTCCTGAGTTTTTGCATACTAGTATAAAAAAAGAGTATAAAAAGTATAACTAAAATAAACTAAAGGTTTCTAGCATTGACATTTGCAAAGTGGCAAAGCAGCGTATGAGTCAATGTACACAGTATATGTATGAGGTAGTAGTTGATGTTGTTATAGAGGCAAAAAGTGGCATATGCAGTAAGGCACATTGGGCATCCCTAAATAAGACCGTTCAGAGCACACTGTATAT
Organism: Garcialebias charrua; assembly: GCA_038048925.1. Taxonomy (NCBI): domain Eukaryota; kingdom Metazoa; phylum Chordata; class Actinopteri; order Cyprinodontiformes; family Rivulidae; genus Garcialebias; species Garcialebias charrua. The sequence continues at coordinate 11,415 of JBBPBX010068966.1, forward strand.
GTACCAGCAGTGGTGTAGATATTAGAGTAGTGTAAATAAATGTAAACAGTAGTAATTACATGTAAGCAGTAGTAATAAAAGTAAACAGTATTAATAAATGTAAACAGAGAATGTAAACAGTATTATGATTATAGGCAGTGATGTAATACAGACATTAGTGCAAGTATGAGAAGTAGTGCAAACTGTATGAGCACATGACCGAGAGTTTAGTGAAAACCCGTTTGATGACACAGAGTCTAGTGTTAAAAACTTTGTGTTGAGTGATAATGTGTGAGAAAGTTTTAGTGTTAAGGCAGTTCAAATGGGAGGGGAGGCAGAGCAGGCAGAGTGTTTAGCATTCTGACTAGGGATGGGAACCGAGAACCGGTTCTGTTAGAGAACCGGTTCTTAAAAGTCCAATTCCATGGAATTGTAGGATGCTTGTCTTAACGATTCAGCTTATCGGTTCTGCAGACTCCTGGTGGTGACGTATTTAAGCGCTGACATCACAGACATGCGCCGCGCCCGAAAAAAATAAATATTTCTTAGCTGACTTCATAGCAGACGTCCTTCTGAGCTTAACGAAATGTTCAAATCAGCTGGATTTAAAAAAAAAAGTTCGCGGAATTTTAGGCAGGCGCCAGGCGGGTCAAACCGGACGCTTTCTTTCTTTAAATTTAGCTAAATAAACGCTTAAAAAATATAATTCTTAGCTGACTTAATAGTAGACGTACTCCTGAGTTTAACGAAATGTTCAAATCAGCTGGATTAAAAAAAAAAGTTCGCTGACTTTTATGCAGGCGCCAGGCGGGTCAAACCGGACGCTTTGTTTCTTTAAATTTAGCTAAATAAACGCTTAAAAATATATTTCTTACCTCACTATAGCAGACGGGCTCCTGAGCTGAACCAAATGTGAAATCAGCTGGATTTAAAAATCCGCGGTGTGGTTATGAGTGGTATCTTGCAAACAAAAACAGCTACATCCACAGCAGGGAGCGGGCAGCGACAGAGTCAGTCCGACCAAAGGAGGCTTTTTTCGAACACAGCAAGTAGAAACTTCTGGAAGTGGCCACTCTTCCTCTTCACTCTCTGAGTCCTCTGCTGGCTGCTGCCTACAGCGCCTCTATAGCGGCCGAAACTGGTACTGCACCATTTTCGCCAAAAATGAAAAACGAAGAATCAGAGCGAAAAATGAGTCTAAAAATATGGGAAAATATCCATAAATAAATTCTTTATGAACACAAATGGTTTACTATATTTTATTACCCAAATGAGAATTGATAACAGAATTGATAAGGAATCGAATCGATAAATGACATCGATAAAGGCATCGATATTGATGATTTCTTATCAATTCCCATCCCTAATTCTGACTGCCTGATGAAGTTAAAGCCGCTGTTGGTAAATCATTATGAGAACCTCAGGGCCTTACTGCGTATTGATAAGAAAGAGCTGCCGGTGTATTGGGCATCCAACCGTAAGGCCTGGGTTACCCAAGAGGTGTTCTCAAAATGGTTTACCCAACATTTCATCAAGGATGTACAGCGCTACTGCAGACAACATCACATTCGCTTTAACATCCTGTTGTTGTTGGACAATGCACCGGGTCACCCCGCAAATCTGACTGACCTCAACCAAAACGTGAGGGTGGTGTACCTGCCACCCAATACCACCTCTCTCATCCAGCCAATGGACCAGGGGGTGATATCGACCTTCAAGGCGTACTACCTTCAGAGGGTCATCCGCAATGCGTTGGAGGAAACAGACAACTCTCCAGAAGTCACGTTGAAGGACTTCTGGAAGAAGTATAACCTGCGCCATGCTCTGCGTCACATTGATGAGTCCTGGCATCAGGTGAGGGAGAGCACACTTAACGGAGTGTGGAAAAAACTCTGTCCACAGTTTTTTGATCCCTCACTTGAGGCCGAGGACTCAATCAGCAGTGTGATCGAGAGTGTGGTGGAGATGAGTAGGAGGATGCACTTGGAGATTGAGGCCGAAGATGTTCAGGAGTTGCTGGCTGCAGAAGGCGAGGAGCTGGCCACTGCGGACCTGTAGCAACTGGAAAGAAACCTGATGGAGGAGGAGCATGAAGAAAGGCCAACCCCTCCAGCCAAGGTCTTCACCAGGCAGGCCTTGGCCAAGATCTTTAGGGAGCAGCAGCACGTCTTGGACCAGTTGGAGGCAATGGACGCGGATGGGGAGAGGTTCGCCAGGGCCTCCAGAGCTGTCCTTGACGGTCTGGCTTGTTACCGGCAGATCCTAGAGGAAAAAAAACAGGAGGCCGCACAGAGCACCATGCTGCAGTTTGTTACAAGGGGCACTGCAGCCACGGGCACTGCAGCCACGGGCACTGCAGCCACGGGCACTGCAGCCACGTGCACTGCAGCCACGGGCACTGCAGCCACGGGCACTGCAGCCATGGGCACTGCAGCCACGGGCACTGCAGCGACTCTAGGATCTGCTGGAGCAGCAGAAGCAGCAGAGGAAATGCCATCCACCTCTGCTGCTGCAAGCCAGCCATCCACCTCTGCTGCTGCAAGCCAGCCGTCAATGGACATCTCCATCTCCAGCTCCAGCTCACCCTCTCCCCAGTGAACATCCCTACGTCCCTCTCCTGCACCTGTCCCCAAAGGTAAAGAAATGTTGCATTTACATTTTGATTTTCTGTTTTCGTTTATGTTACTGCACTGTACTGTACAGTACAGTTCATTCATCTGTTAACCAACCTGTGTCTGTTCATGTCCACAGACGTCTGCTGCTCCTGCTCCTCCTCCTCCTCCTCTCCACTCCAGTCAGTCAGTCAGCCAGCCTCTGCACCCCTCCACAAAGGTAATGAAAACTTGCTTTTACTTTTTGATTTTGTGTTTTGTTTTTATGTTACTTCATCTGTTAACCCACCTGTCTGTGTTCATGTCCACAGACGTCTCCTCCTCTCCAGCCAGCCTCTGCAACACCTACGTTCACTGACCTCCTGCTCATCTCCCCACTAACCTGCACAGCTTCATCATCCAGGTACCGTACAGTAATGAAATGTAAATTTAATTTAGCTTTTCTGTTTAGTTTCATGCTACATTTCATCATCCACCTGTGTCTTGTCATGTCCACAGCATCCCTCCAAAGCATTGTGGAAAGGCCGCCCCCTGGTCCAAACATCAGCACACAAACATCACAGTAAGGACAAGTTGTTTTTGGATGTGTTTAATTTATCTGTAAGCACAACACCTTGCTGTCTGTGTGGTTTCATATGTTTCATTACAGTACGTAATGTTAACTTACAAATTTCTGTTTTCTAACAGTGACACCTGCTGCGTTCCCTCCTCTCCTGGGTGTACTGGCATCACACTGACTGAGGGGATTAACCCTCCTGGGTGTACTGGCATCACACTGACTGAGGGGATTAACCCTCCTGGGTGTACTGGCATCACACTGACTGAGGGGATTAACCCTCCTGGGTGTACTGGCATCACACTGACTGAGGGAATTAACCCTCCTGGGTGGAATGAAATCACACTGACTGAGGGAATGGACCTTACCAAGCTCCGCCCACAGGGCCGCGTTTCATTGGCTAATGCCCATAACACGTCACAGCGCAGCTTCCACGTGCGTGCCGGTCTCACAAAACAAACGCTACGGTAGCGTTTGTGAGACCGGCACCACATGCTACTTACATTGCTAGCTAGCATACGTGCAGAATTTTTCTGCGTCAGGGCTGGAAAAATGCTCCTCCACCGTCAGTGGGGTATCTGTACAGGAGATGTCAGGTACCCTGACCGTATTTGTGGAAGTAAAATTCACCGTTTCCCTATATGTGAAACTGAATGCCTTGCTTGGATCAAAGCTTGTGCACGACCACAAAACTGAACAATTATTTCTTTCACCAGCAGAGAAGGGTTGACCTGCTTTTGAAACCTGCTAGTTAACAACACGCGGTCACGATGAGAGAAAGCCACAGTTCACTGAACGTCCTGGAAGTTGGGAAGAAACAGCTCTGCTAACGCCACATGAGCTAGCTAACACAACGAGCTCTACTGTCGATTTCACCTAAAACTGCACAAAATCGTGACACGAAGGCTGGATTTTAACTAACACACCGAACGGCTGAGCTCGTTAGCCCTCACAAAAGTCGCTGTCGGCGTGTTTAGCAGCTAAAGCAGCAACGGCTAACCAACCACTTAAGAATGAATGGAGATTACAGTTAGCATTAGCTTTGCGACCAAGGCACACTCAAACTTTTGCCAACAACAGAAATCACTGATTTCAAAAATAACCCTCAAAACCATGAATGCCTGACTTACCCAGCCTTGCAGGACAATAGGCATCAGTGATCCTGTCCACTGCTGTATTAATGCTGAGCGAGCGTGTGAGGAGCTGATGTTTTCCTCATCAGACAGTAGCGTGGTGCGCACGCTGTTGGAGGCATCGCGTGGATCAAACAACTTGATAACGTCCAAAAAAAAAAATAACGTGAACTTGTTGGTTCCCCTGTCCATTGTCATGGCTGATATTTTGTTGGAATCTGGCAGAAATGATACACTATTCGACTCAGAAATACCCTGCAGAAAGTCAGTCGACGCCATGTTTACATTGAAACTAATGCTGTGCTTGGGAGACATGGGCTGTGTCTCAATTCAGGGGCTGCATCCTCATGAGTGCGCATTTGTCGGCCGCATACGTCATTGCCCCGCGCGGAGGACTGTCCCAATTCGAAGACTCCTCCTCATGCGGCCGAGGAATGCGGCCTACTTCCTGTCGAAATCTGAGGATGCATTCGTGAATCCTTCCAGACGGAGGCTATCCCAGAATTCATAGCGCCAGCAGAGATTTCGCGGGGGGGTGGGACTTTCTGCGTGCAGAGTCGGGGCTGCTGTGTGTTGTTGAGTCATCAGCTCGTTTTAACAACAACCTCAGCGCGAATATTCATTGAACCTTTATTTAGTCATCTCAAACAACCTCAGCTCGAATATATCTCATTAAAATTTAACTTCAGAAACGACAAAAAAAATTGTGTTAGCTGAATATACAGTATATTAGTGTTTCTGAGTTTACTGTTTTTGAAGAACTGATTACAAATCAGATTATTTTACACGTGCGTAGCAAGGATTTTCTGAGGGGCAATCTTTTAAAACCCAGAGTGGACCAGTGAAAAGCAAGCTGTCGAGTAGCTCAACTGGTTAATCAACCTGCGATTGGTGCAGAGATACTTTTCTCGAAGCTGGTTCGAATCTCACTCGGTACGGTTAAAACTTATTTTACGTTTGTCTTTTATTGGATAAAAAAAAAGAAGGAGTTTCACAAACTCCTTCCTTTTAATCTCAGTCCTCATTTTTTTATCCAATAAAAGACAAACGTAAAATAAGTTTTAACCGTACCGAGTGAGATTCGAACCAGCTTCGAGAAAAGTATCTCTGCACCAATCGCAGGTTGATTAACCAGTTGAGCTACTCGACAGCTTGCATTTCGTAGGTCCACTCTGGGTTTTAACAGATCGCCCCTTATAAGCTGATTTGTAATCAGTTCTTAACAAACAGTAAGCTCAGAAACACTAATATATATACATGTATTCAGATAAATAATATATTTTAGCGGCGTCCCTTCTCTTTCCACACACACCAAGCGGCACACAAGAACTTCCCACCCACTTCAAGAGAACGCCCCACCCACTTCAATGCCGGCTCTCCTGAAGGCTAGACCGTCCCATTTCAGCAGTTTCGCTCAGCCCACCCGGTCTTGTGAGTGCGTGGCCTACTCGGCCCAGCTAGGCTGGGTCCTCATGAGGACGCAGCCCCTGAATTGAGACACAGCCATGGAGACCGGTCGGAGCTTAGGGGGCGTTTCTGGGCGGAGCTTGGTAAGGTCCATTAACCCTCCTGGGTGCAATGAAATCACACTGACTGAGGTGATGCTCCATGCCTCCTCCATGCCTCCTCCATGCCTCCTCCATGCCTCCTCTACTCCACATCAACGTGAGGCCTTTTCACAACTTGTGCATGTGTGTATGTGTGTGGGGGGTGTCATCTTTCTGTCTGTAATGTTCACTGCAACATGTGTGTTGTTTGTGTTCACAGACAGACCAGCTCTCCTGCCTCCAGTGGCATCACTGACCCATGTCAGACACCTGGACGCCTGTCTGACCAGTCAGAACACCCGTGCGCTGCCTCCTCTACTCCACATCAACGTGAGGCCTTTTCACAACTTGTGCATGTGTGTGTGTGGGGGGGTGTCATCTTTCTGTCTGTAATGTTCACTTCAACATGTGTGTTGTTTGTGTTCACAGACAGACCAGCTCTCCTGCCTCCAGTGGCATCACTGACCCATGTCAGACACCTGGACGCCTGTCTGACCAGTCAGAACACCCGTGCGCTGCCTCCTCTACTCCACATCAACGTGAGGCCTTTTCACAACTTGTGCATGTGTGTGTGTGTGGGGGGGTGTCATCTTTCTGTCTGTAATGTTCACTGCAACATGTGTGTTGTTTGTGTTCACAGACAGACCAGCTCTCCTGCCTCCAGTGGCATCACTGACCCATGTCAGACACCTGGACGCCTGTCTGACCAGTTAGAACACCCGTGCGCTGCCTCCTCTACTCCACATCAACGTGAGGCCTTTTCACAACTTGTGCATGTGTGTGTGTGTGGGGGGGTGTCATCTTTCTGTCTGTAATGTTCACTGCAACATGTGTGTTGTTTGTGTTCACAGACAGACCAGCTCTCCTGCCTCCAGTGGCATCACTGACCCATGTCAGACACCTGGACGCCTGTCTGACCAGTCAGAACACCCGTGCGCTGCCTCCTCTACTCCACATCAACGTGAGGCCTTTTCACAACTTGTGCATGTGTGTGTGTGTGGTGTGGGGGGTCATCTTTCTGTCTGTAATGTTCACTGCAACATGTGTGTTGTTTGTGTTCACAGACAAACCAGCTCTCCTGCCTCCAGTGGCATCACTGACCCATGTCAGACACCTGGACGCCTGTCTGACCAGTCAGAACACCCGTGCGCTGCCTGCATCCTCACATCAGGACCAAACACTTGACCTTGACCTGAACTCACATCTTACCTCTGAATGATGCTGCTTGTTCCTGCATCATCCTGCGTCCTCCTGCATCCTCCATCACATCAAGACCTCACACCTGCCCTGAACTTTTATCTTACCTCTGAATGATGCTGCTTGTTCCTGCATCATCCTGCGTCCTCCTGCATCCTCCATCACATCAAGACCTCACACCTGCCCTGAACTCATATCTTACGTCGGCTTCTCTGAACTCACATGTTCACATTGATGGTTGCACTGCTGCATAAGCAGTCCCATCTGATCCAGGTTTGAACAGCAACTTTTGACAACCAAAGAGACTACCTTCACTTCAATCAAAGTAAGGGAACTTTCTTTTTTATGCTGTTTCTGTGCTGGCTGGTTCTACCTTTCTAAAGTTCATGGAGTGGACACTAGAGTACTGTATGGCATTGTTGTTTTTTAAACATGATGCTTGCTACATCTTTCTGGAGGATGTCACTTGTTTCTGATGTTTGTTTGCAACATGATGCTGATGGATGTCATGTGTTCAGGATGGGTGTGACTTGATTCTGATGGATTT
>JBBPBX010068967.1:5664-18984 GCA_038048925.1 Garcialebias charrua
AAAAACAGAATTACATTAAGCCAAAGCGGAAGTGGCTCGAATCACATTAGAAAAAACAGAATTACATTAGAAAAAACAGAATTACACTAAGCCAAAGCGGAAGTGGCTCGAATCACATTAGAAAAAACAGAATCACATTAGAAAAAACAGAATTACATTAAGCCAAAGCGGAAGTGGCTCGAATCACATTAGAAAAAACGGAATTACATTAAGCCAAACAGGAAGTTTATTTTTTATTTTTATTTTTTTTTTTCTAATGTGATTCCGGCCACTTCCGCTTTGGCTTAATGCAATTTTGTTTTTTCTAATGTGATTTGAGCCACTTCCGCTTTGGCTTAATGTAATTCTGTTTTTTCTAATGTGATTTGAGCCACTTCCGCTTTGGCTTAATGTAATTTCGTTTTTTCAAATGTTGTTGTGTTTTTGTTGTTTTTGTTGTGTTTTTTCAAATGTAACTCCGTTTTTTCAAATGTTGTTCGTTTACACCTTAGGGCCACGTACTCTCACATATAAAAGTCAACACAACAAGCAGGGCTGCTGCGTGGGCTGCTTCTAACAATCATGCAGCACCAGAGTTTTAATGAGTGTTTGTGCTGCTGTTGGTGTTTTTTAATTCAAGTTTGGAGGCTTTGGTTTGATTTGTTGTTGTCATGCTTCTCTTTGCATTTGTGTGTCTTTGTCTGTTAGCTAAATATCTCATGAACCATATGGATTTTAACGAAACTTGGCAAAAACCAATTAGGTGATGATTTTCTAGAAGTAGTTGGCTTTTGGAGATAACTTCATTGAAGACGGCTGCCACAGCCAGCTCATACCCCCCAAACACAAAGATGTCTGTAATTTAGTCACTTTTGCGAATAATGAACTAAAATTTAGTGTGATGATAGCTGAGAATTGTCCACACCACACATTCTGAGCGCAAATAAATGCTATGTTTATTTTTTTATTTTTCCATTCCCTATTTCGAGTCAATTTTGCTGGTCTGTTAGCAAAATATATCAAGACTCATAAGATCTCTGTCAATGAAATTTTCATGAAATAATTGATGGAGCCAGCCTTAATAAAGATGGCCACCAAAGCCATTCAATTTAATCACGCATAAAAATGGCTTTAAGTCATTCCGTTTTTCATATGTTGTGCTGAAATCTGGGGTGGTAGTAGCCGAGAGCCATCCCAATCAAATACCTTGAGCAGAAACAAATCAAATGAGAGTTTTGTTTAAAAATGTGGCTTTCAAGGCGGTGGGAAACATGCACTTCTTCAGGGTATGCGAGGCCTTTAATGTCCATGTTTTACTCCTTTCCCTCGCTTCACTTCCTGCTTCTGGGTGTCATAGTATAAACCCTAGAATCAGGATTACGTCAGGATTTAAAGATTATTTAATCAAGCTGTTGGTGCCAGTAAGTTTCCACGCTGCTTCCTGCAGCCTGACCTTTGACCCCTCTGCGTTATGGAAGGCAAACAAACGTCATCAATCAAGAATCAGGCTGCTGATGTCATCCAGAGGCAATAAGAACAAGTGTCGGCTTGACCTGGACCTCAGCTGCTTTAAAATGAATCAATCTTGGAAGGAATCTGGTGAAACCGGATGAAACCAGAAAAATGATCAGCATTCTTGAAATTTACAGTCTGTTTATTATTACAGTATTATTATTATTATTATTATTGTAAATTATACTTTGTCTTTAAGGCAGGGATGTTCAAACATTTTCATACGTGGACCAAGGAGAAAGGAGCCACGAGCCACAAAAATGTGCATTAAAAAATAAAATAAAATAATAAACATACATATTTTTAGTGATTTCTTTTAACTCAACGTAAACAATATTTTGGAGCATGGACAAAACTGACTACTGTAATTTTAGTGGAGAAGGTGTTCTAAACTGTTGTAGACCCAAAACATTAAAAGCTTCAAAAACATTAACCTTTTATTAGCTTTTTTCAATAAATTTATTAGATTTTATTGATTTATTGCCAAACTTAATTTAGCTCATTTTGAGACTTTTCAATCTGTTGTGCTATTAAACCTAAAAATTATAGGAAAAAAATCATTAAATTTGCAAAAAGTCTACATACAGGCCAAAATTACACCATCTTTAAACTGCACGTGGCTGCACAAAATCACTCCAAGAGCCACAAATGGCCCTTGGGCCGTGCTTTGGACACCCCTGCTTAGGCACTGGTATAAAAAAGAGAAAAACAGCTAATCAAAGAGAAATCATTAGTAAAAATGTAAAACCTTCATTAAAATGAGTCAGTTTTGGAAGTCACCTCGTTTCTTCAGACTCACTGAGACACGGATAATAAATCTGTTTTCTGAAATGCATGAGTTGATGATCAGACCCTCTGCAGGCCTGACCCATGAGCTCATGGTTCCCCTGTCACCGGGTTTGGACCGGGCTGCCAGCTTCTCCTTTGTGCAGCTCAGAGGATCTCGTGGTGGGCCGGAAGTGGCTATTTTTGAGTGTCCGTAAACCCTCAGTGGGACATCGGTTCAAAATAATTGTGTGTGTGTTCCTGGAAGCCGAAGAGGACAAACATTCAAATGCTGATGAACCGGAAAGAAGCATTGATTCAACTGTGTGTTGCTGTGGAGAAGCTGAGCCTCTTTCTCACAGCTAAAGTTTATTTAAATGGATTTGTTGCGTCAGTGTTTTAAATTTCAGATTCAAGAAGCAACACAGAAGTTCTTGGCATTCAGAATAAGAAACGCAGAAACAGCCAAAGTGACTGATAAATAGTGCAAACATTAAACTTGGTTTTTGCCATTTTTTTGTAGGCCTATATATGTTAATTGCATATTACATACCGGTATGTGCCAAATAGAGCCAAGTGCTTTGTTTACATTAAGTGTGGACCTGCATTTCAGAACTGTATGTTGACAAATCTGGAAATCTGTCAAACTGCACCACCTTTTTCTTTATGACTGATATTTTTTAATTACCGTACCTGCCGCCGTACAAGTCGCATGACTCGCATCATATGTCTAATGAAGTGGGGGAAACAACATAAATACATTACTTCACCATATACGTCACATTTATTCCGCGTCACCGCAGACAACCCAGAAATGTGGGCCGGTGTTGTGCCAAAAATCAATGGGCTGCCAAATGGCAGTTGCGGGAGCGTGCAGGGGAGGACATTCACAAGAATTTAACAAGATCAACACAATTATTTGTTTGCTTGAAATTATATCAAAGTTGTGTTTCATTTTAACTTTTCCTTAATAAATGCACTTTGACGGTCAAATCAGCTGCATTTCAAAAGCCGGTTTGCAGAAGCAGGTGCGTGCAGAAGGAGGACTCGCTGTGCATTTCTTCAAAATGTAACAAGATAACCACCTAAAAACAATTATTTGTTTGCTTGACATTCTAGTAAAGGTGTGTCTCGGTTGAACTTTTTCTTAATAAATGCACTTTAACAGTAAAATCAGCTGATTTGACATTTGCTCCAGGAGTCCCGGAGTGAAACGAAGGTGGTTCGGTATGGCAAGCCAAGTGTGTCATTAATAGCCACTTTTACCTATTAGTGAGACACTTGACTCTCCATATTACTCGACTTGGCTAAAAATGGTAGTGTTCAATATTTTCCATGTCAGAATGAATGAAATCATCAGATCTCAGCCAAAAATTGGTTTATAAATATAGGAACAAAATAAAATTGGTCGCTTTGCTGTATAAGTCATAGGGCATGCTAATTTATGCAAAAAAACTGCGACTTATACAGCAAAATATATGGTAACCCTTTTAAATAAGAACATTTTGGTTACATTGATTCGTTTCTTCAAGTTGTAAGTGTTGTAGTTTTTAGTTTTATGCCCAGAAAAACAAGAGCAGGAACGTTTTTTATTTGTAATTTTTCAAGATTTGTTATTTTTCTAGAAGCATTAAATGAAGCTGTGACCCATGTTGGTGAACACAGAAAATAATAATAAGAGAAAACATGATTATTTTAAAGTATTCTTTAAAACTGAGTTGCGTTTTAACTTTTACTGGATTCCCCTAAAAGTTCTACACCAGAAGTCGTGATCCATTTTGCATTTTGCTCGCCTGCAGCCATTAAAATCATGACGTAATGTTGATCTATTCAGCGCTTTGTGCCTGATTTTTAAAGGTGTCATGCGTGTGACTAAAAGCCCATATGAGCTATGAAAATGAGATTCTTTATTTTAGGTTCCTTCATGTGTGGCACCAAATCCACTGTTTCCTGGTCGAACCTGACTGTGACCTTTCTCTTCACTTTCTGCTTCATGCGTTGAACTTCATGGTATTTTACAGTCTTGCCCAACAGTTCCTCTGTCTCCACCCTGTTTTGTAGAAACCGTACAGTGAGATCCTCCCTGCACATCTGCTGGTTTCTCTCTTCAACCCATGCAGCACATTTAGGTGGCCGATAGGTGCCTATTTAAAATCAGCTGGGCCTGTGTTTATGTGGTTCAGACGGCTGACTTCCCCTTTGTGTGTGCAGCAGGTGTGCACTGCACGTTCTGATGTGTTGGCCAGCGTGGGAGAGGAAACTGTGGTTTTCAGAGCTGTTGCCACTCCGTTGCCCCACCCTGCTGCAAACCTTCTTCCTGGACAGCCCCACCAGAAGGGAAAAAAAAAAGAAGCTAAAAATAGAGCGGGTGTGATTTGATAACTTCAGCGTGCAAATGATGTAAGAGTTGAAGCTATTGGCGTTGTTCAGGAAATCATTCTTTTGAGCATTCCAAGAATAAAACCTCGTATCTACAGATCTGATTCCAAGAAAGTTGGGACGTTGTGAAAAATGTAAATAAATAAAAAAATGCAATGATTTCCAAATCTCGCAAACTCATTTTATTCATGATGGAACAGATCACACTGATCATGTTGTTCGTAGAACTTTATGAACATTTCTGCTTTGCTATGTTTCTGGATCCGCCCATTAAAGTGGCACTAATGCACCCCCATACCACCATAGAGGCAAGCTTTGTCAACATCCTGAGTTGTTATATTGTTTTTTTTTTTTTCCTCACTCGCTCTCGTACGAGGCGGACACATTTTCTTCCCACTCCTGTTCTCCTCCTGCTTTTTTACTCTCTGTCTTGTGTATCAAAGCTCCTATTTTTACACATCTTCCAAAACAAAAAAAACTGCTGTCATGGATCTGGTCAGCTGGACTTTCAATGCAATCGACAAAATCTTTTCAACAAAGTGACAGGGTCTTGGAGAACCCTCATGTCCCGCTGGGAATCTCAGGAAGACGCCAAAGACATAAACAATTGAATTTATGATGACAGGTTTCCTGCTTTTTGGACTCAGCTGCTGGTCTATCAACATACAAGAAGACAGCTGCAGCTAATTTGGCCCCCGTCAGGCTGCCTGCTTGTGAAGGTTTGGTTCATGTTTTGAGGACTCAAAATCAGCTGATTTATGAGCTAAACCGTATGATGGAAGTGATATGTGAGAATCGCCTATTGTGCACCTTTCAGCTTATTTATGCAAGCTTTAGCCTTTTCTGCTACTTCAGCTATACTATTTGGCTGTTTTATGCTAGTTTTATACTTTTTCAGCTAATTCCACATTTTCATTTCAACTATTTTCTGCCTAATTCAGCAAAAATGTACTCTCTCCACATCTTTCTGGTAATTGAAGCTTCTCTCTGCCTTTTAGCTACTTATCTGCTGTTTTGTTTTGCTAATTTCAGTCATTTCAGATAATTTGCACTTTGTGCTCATTTTTGCTTCTTTCAGCCTAATTAACTTTTTTATGCTAATTTTAGCTTGTTATGCTCCCGTCAGCTTACTTTCAGCATTTTCTACTCTTTCAGTTACTATTTAGCTCTTTTGATGCTAATTTTAGCTTTTTTCAGCTAATTCCACATTTCTTAAAGACCGTGTGAAGTGAAATTAAATGTGTGTTTTTAGTTTGTCACATGGCATAAATATGTGTTATTAATCACCCATATAAGTCTGACTGATTAAAAACATTGTTTACCTTATAAAATTAAGTCTCAAAAATCATGAAAAAACATGATTTTGCCTTGGTCTGGAACGCTGGGGGCGTGTCAGTGCGTGGGCGTGGTTTCAGCGCAGTACTGCTGCCTGCAGCTGAGGAGCTGTGTGTGTGAGAGGTGCAGCAGAGATCCAGTAAACCTGCTCTGTTTTTATCCGAGTTCTGTCTGTAACAGCAGCTACTTTTTCCAAGAGTTACGCTGTTTTTGTAAATAGTTTTCTTGTGTGTTTTTAATCTGGAATGAATAAAAAAAAAAATAGTAATAAAAAAAAAAAAGAGTTGTACCATGCGGGATTTGAACCCGTGGGGTTTGGGACGGAAGGCAAGCACTCTAACCATTGTCCTATCCAGGCATTACAGATACTCAGTATAATACCACGCAGTATAAAAACATGTTATGATTTGTACGGGTGCCCTGACCATTACGACATCCAGGGAAGATGCACGAACGAGGCATAATTGATTAGCTAGCTAACAATGAACAAAATATCTATGCTATTGCTATCTGATGCTGTCTGCGATTCGCGAGTGAACGGCTCCACCGAGGCGAATTTATACGGCTGGAGCTGCAGGGGGTGGGGCTATACTAATGAGGACCGCGTGACGAAACGCGGTCACGTTTAAAACACGCCTAAAAAATCCTGAACCAGAAATATGTTTATACACAGTTTGCTCTATAACTCCAAAATTAATTGAGCTACAATTTTGAGACTTTTTACTCATTTACAAGATTACATTATGACATTTATAATGTTTATTGAAGAAAATGTTGAAATTCACTTTACACGGTCTTTAAGCTAATTTCAGTTCTTTCCACTTCCTTCTGGTAGTTTAAGCTTCTTTCTGCCTTTTCAGCTACTTTTCAGCATTTTTGTTGTTGTTGCTAATTTAAGCTATTTTAGCTAATTTCCTATGTAATTTTGGTGCTAATTTCAGCCTATTTAAACCTAATTCAGCAAATAGGTGCTCTTTCTGCTTTCTTAGACACGTGCTTCCATTTCAACTGCATGTTTTATTTTAACTAACCGTAATTTCAGCTCTTTTTCAGCAAGTTCTTCTGCAATAAGCAATCACACTGCATTTTTTGCAGGAAATACAATGTTGTACTGTATATTTAAACTACAGATTTTAAAAAAAATCAGCTTCAGTCACTTCGGATTTAAATGCACAGACAAAGCTGTGGTCTGCTGATTCATACTGGGTCAGCTTCACGTTGTCTCCTCTGTTCAGGTGAACTCTGCAGCCGTGGAGCAGCAGCATCACTGGTGCCAGTCTGCACAGCTGGCTGCACTGAGACCATTGTCTGATGCCCTCTGTGCACTCTGGGACATAAAATAAATAAATAAATGAGCAAGAGGTCTGATTGTGAAACGAAGAAGACAGAATACAATAGAGGCAGGGAGAGACGGGGCTCAGATATAAAAGCTGGTGAAAAGAAGTTGTGGAAGCTGGAGAGGAAAAAAAATAAAGTTTGTAGTGAAATGCATCGCCGAGTGAAGACATGCAGCTACATGGACATGAAAAGATACCAACACATGCACAGTAGGTTGAACTTTTATGGTGGGTTTGATTTGTTGTGACTGTTTCTGCTAAGATTTATGATGCAGTATGGAAATGACACTAGATTTTTTTTATTGGAAACTTCTGTCAGCAGTCTGCATGATTCATGCAATCCGTGATAGATTTTTTTTTTTTTGTAATTTTGCCCATTTTTGAGTCTGACATATCGATAATCTCAAATTCATCTGCTTTTGTTAGGCTCTGCTACTGCCTCTGATATCAGTCCTGCGGTTTTCTTCTCAGTCCTAAAGAAAACTTGGCGTTTGTGGTGATCGTCATAAAAATCAAACACAAACGTGCACACTGAATCAGTCGGAGAGCGCTGTGGCGAATCGGATTTGCCATGCAATGTCCTTATTATTGTTACCCGGGTAACCAGTCACCCCTGTGCAATCATCTGAGGGAAAGAGGCATCGTCCTGAGTGGAGGGAACAAAACGATGCAGGATGCTCAAAAGGTCTCATTTTTCCCTTCTCTCCAATCTTTATTTATTTGAGGGAGTTATGGAAGATGAGATGACAGAAGAAGGCTGTGCACCGTCCTCCCAGGAGGAGCCAAAGGTGAAATCTGCCACATTTCAGCATAAAGAAGTCGAGCTGACATCAAGAACTTTGTTGTGAAGCTTGATCAGATTCCTTAAATTCTCTCGTTTCTTTTTAACCCTCACCATGGGCTGCTGTGACGTTTTCTGTCCTCTGAAATTGTGTTTACAACTTTGTGATTTGGGTGGTTAAGTCTTTCTGCTGTACCTGTAGTGGACCAGACCCTGGTCTCTAAGACTGTAGGGATACACCTTATCACTGAATCTCTCAGTGAGATACCTTTTCACTGATCCTCTCAGTGAAACAGATATTAACACAGTTTATTCCATTTAGTTTTAATCTAAGAACATAATCACTCACAAGAGACTCTTTTAATTTTGTTCTAATTCAAATCAACAGAAGAGTCATTTTTATGATCATGTGTTAATATGCTGGGTTATTTCTTCATATGATGGAGTTCAAACTGTGTTTAAGTCAAAGAACCCTGTCTAAAGTTGAAAAATATGTCAAGTTGAACTTTTCAGATTTGTTTAGAAATGTTAAGATATTAATCAGTTAATCTTATAACTGGCACCTATTTTCTATCTTATCCTAAAACTATCGGGTCTCTCTTGTCTAAACAATTTCTTTCCGATTTTCACTTGGCGTCAACTAATCTCCTTCCATTCCTTGATTGAACCGACCAATCGGGAAGGACTATCTGGGTCAAACTCCCTTTAAAAGTTCCACTTCCTGTTTCTTCCTCAGTCTGCTGGAGAAGTTGAACTACAATGTTTCTCCTAAGAGCTGGATTGAACGTCGGTCAAAACACCAATG
This sequence comes from Garcialebias charrua, assembly GCA_038048925.1. Classification (NCBI taxonomy): domain Eukaryota; kingdom Metazoa; phylum Chordata; class Actinopteri; order Cyprinodontiformes; family Rivulidae; genus Garcialebias; species Garcialebias charrua. Next base: position 14,558 of record JBBPBX010068967.1, read on the forward strand.
ACCTCGTTTTATCAGCAAAGGTTTCACCGCACGTTAGCTGTGAACCCGCCCCAGCTAAAAAGCTCCACTTTTAATGAAATTCCTTCGAGCAATCTTTTATCTTGAAAAGACAAACCGGAACAAGTAGCCGCTACTTCGGTTAGGTTGATATGTCATCTCATTCCTTGTTTCTGTTGTTCACAAAATTGAATCTGTCGACAGTTATTTAATAAGAAATTTGATCAGAACCAACCCGTTTGTACATGTTGATGTAATTTTATGATTCTGTCAATAAATGATTCATCTCCTGGTGAATCGACATAAATTAATGTTTCATGCCTGTTACATCTAATCTGACCACACAATTATTTGCCAATTCCTGAAAAAGAGAGAACTCGTGAAATAATTGTTGATAAGTTTGTGTCAGGTATAACCTGCTCATTCTTACATCTGGTGTATTGGACGGCTCAGTAAATCTGAACCTCCTTATACATACTACATACCTTTTAAACATGAACCAGAAGTCTGCTGCTATGTCAGCGGGCAGGCGTTCACCCCACCAGCCAACATGTGATGTATGGCGTTCAAACATCAGACCTCGTCTCTGTTGACTCTGCTTTGAGCTTATAGGGAGTTCTGCCACTGAACAATCAGAATTTGATTTACGTGGCTGGTAATAATTCTCGATTGTTATTGGGTTTTGTCAGCGCTGACCTTTTAGTATTCATTTCAGAGTTTCAAGGCACCGTACAGTACTTTTCGATAAACTCTAAGCCTCGCTCGCTGGAAGACCTTTGGCCCTCTTCTCCAAACTCTGTGATCTACGACTGAAACGGTGCTAACTATTTAAAAAATCATTGCACAGAACGATGCTTTTAAGTGCTCGTGCTGCAGGCTTTAAACCTCACACACCGTGGAATAGAGACCAGCAAAACAGAGATCATATAAAATGTGCAGGGTTGTAAAGCTGTGAAAAAAGGTTTTAGTAGCTCACACAGTTAGAATCTAATTGAGGGGAGGGGGGACATGTACGGTTACTGTATTTTCCGACGTATAAGTTGCTCCGGAGTATAAGTTGCATCAGTCAAAAAAAGCACCACGAAGTCAAAAAAACATACAGTATATAAGTCATATGTCACATTTATTGTGGCGTCACCGCTGACCCGTCTTGTTTATTATGCATTTATTTAATGATCAGAACAGCTTCATTTAGCCTTGGTGGTGCAGTACCATCCATCCATCCATCCATCCATCCATCCATCCATCCATCCATCCATCCATCCATCGCAGCCGGATCCACTAGCTCTCCAGCGTTCCTCACCTTGCACCAGCTGATTGAAGTGAGCACGCACAGGAGGACTCGCTGTTGCAGTTCTTTGAAATTTAACAAGATAACACTTAAAAACAATTATTTGTTTGCTCGAGATTATAGCAAAGGTCTGTCTCAGTTTAACTTTTCCTTAATAAATACACTTTAATAGTCAAAACAACTTCGTTTTGCCTGGGCGGCACAGCACCATCCATCCATCCATCCATCCATCCATCCATCCATCGGAGCCGCAAGCTCTCCAGCGTTCCTCCACCTGCCCCAGCTGAGTGAAGAGAGCGTGCACGGGAGGACTCGCTGTTGCCATTCTTTGAAATTCAAAGCGTCGGTCAAAAATTGCGTTATGAATGTGAACAAAAATATATAGAGAAGTCACTTTGGCGTATAAGTTGCAGGACTGAGAAATCTATGCAAAAAACTGTGACTTATACGCTAGAAAATACGGTAATATGCTTGATGTTTGATAAATGCACTAGCAGCTGCTTTTCGGTGCAGAAACACATCAACAGGAAGAGAGAGAAACACACCTACTGTTGCAGAGTCAGAACAATGTTCATCATCATGGTGAATTTACTACTTTTAGACATAAAGTCCAGATTCAGTTGTCTGTATCATGGTGGATGTGGTGTATTTACCCCCATGGTTTTCTGGAGTTGGTACAGTCCAAGTTCAGTGAGATGCGCAAGCACTCACGCTCTTTTTGGCCTCTCTCGGTTTCCTTACTTTAATAAAGAAATACGTAAAAATGGTCCGAGCCTCCTCTGCTCTTTAAGACATAACAACTGGCGACGAGGATATATTTTTCCTTCTTCTTTTTGGGGAGAGACGACGTCAAGTGTCAGTACTAGTGAGTACAATGGCTCAAGTTGGCAAAATAGATGACTTCAGACCAGAGGCTGAGCCGTGGACAGCTTATATCGAGCGGCTAGAGCAGTACCTGGAAGCTAACGACATTGACGAAGAAAAGCACGTGGCGGTGTTGCTAAGTGTAATGGGTGCTCAAGCATACGGACTTTTACGAAACTTGGTACAGCCTGAAAAACCAAAAGACAAGACTTTTGGCGAAATTGTGAACATTTTGAAAGAACACTATGAACCCAAGCCCTTATTAGTTGCTGAACGTTTCCGTTTTAATCGATGCAACCAGAAGGCGAGTCAGACTGTCGCCCAGTATGTCGCAGAGCTCAAACAACAAGCAGCTAACTGTGATTTTGGTGCGTCGCTGGATTCTGCACTGAGGGATCGGTTCGTAAGTGGAATAAAAAACGAAGCGTGCCAGAGGAGGTTACTTTCAGAGGACCGGCTGACCTTTGCAAAAGCTGTGGAAATTGCACTCAACATGGAGACTGCAGACAGAGACACTCGAGAGCTGAGAGGCGCTGGAGGTGAATGGGCTAGTGAGGCAAACATTCACAAGGTGAGGCCAATAAAAACAAATATGTGCTACAGATGCAAAGGAAAAAATCACAATGCAAATGAATGTCATTTCAAAGAGACTAAATGCCATAATTGTGGAAAGATTGGACACATAAAGAAAGCATGTCGGGCTAAAGTACAAAAGAGTCATGAAAAAACTGTGCCAAACAGGAGCAGCAGAGAGACAAAGTATGTGACAGCTGAGGCAGACCCCGAAGAGGAGTTAGCCATTTTGACTGTTAATACTGAGGATGAGGAACGATATAAAGCAACATTTGCAATTGACAATGTTGATTTAGAAATGGAAATTGACACAGGAGCGGCAAAGAGTGTCATTTCACATCCTACATACTTAAAGAAGTTCTCTCACCTGCCCTTGCAGCCAGCTAAAGTGAAACTCAAAGCTTACAATGGTGGGTGTATTGGTGTTTTGGGACAGTTTGTAGCAAAAGTGGAGTATGAAGGCCAAGTCATAGATTTGCCACTGTTGGTTGTTAAAGGACATGGTGCTTCACTATGTGGAAGGAACTGGTTGACAAAACTCCGGCTTAACTGGCAGCAGATTAAGTACATGGGCGAGTTACAACACACATCGCTCGATGCGCTTTTGGATGTTTACAGTGATGTATTCAAAGACGAGTTGGGCACATTGAAAGACATTAAAGCTACCATCGTGGTCAAACCTGAGGTGCCGCCTAAATTTTGTAAACACAGGCCCCTCCCATTCGCGATGAAGGAAAGGGTGGAAAAAGAACTTGAAAGACTGGAACAATGTAACATCATTACACCTGTGAGACACAGCGAGTGGGCAGCACCGATAGTGCCGGTGCTAAAGAGGGATGCTTCCATCCGCTTATGTGGGGATTACAAAGTGTCGGTGAACCAAGCCCTTGAAGCCGACACATACCCTCTTCCACGTTTGGAGGAACTTCTGGCGACACTCAGTGGGGGAAAGTGCTTCTCGAAGATAGATCTGGCAGCAGCCTATCAGCAAGTGCTGTTGGAGGAGGATTCTAAGAAGTACACAACTATCAATACTCATAAAGGACTGTTTGTGTACAACAGGCTTCCTTTTGGAGTCAGCTCAGCTCCATCTATTTTTCAACGCATTATGGAAAACATAATGAAGGGGTTACCAGTGGTGGTCTACCTGGATGACTTGCTCATCACTGGTCGCTCAAAAGCAGAACATCTTTGCAACCTGGAAAAGGTTCTGCGACGCCTTCAGGAAAATGGCCTGCGAGTGAAGCGTTCAAAGTGTGAATTTAACAAGCCAAAAATTGAATATCTGGGACACGTCCTGGATGAACAGGGTGTCCACCCTTCAGAAGAAAAGGTGAGGGCGATACAAGATGCTCCCGCCCCTACAAATGTGAAGGAACTTCAAGCATTCCTGGGACTTTTTAACTACTATGGAAGATTTGTGCCAATGCAAAGCACGGCCCTAGCTCCACTTTATAAGTTACTGAAAGACAGTGTGACGTGGAGATGGACTGAACCAGAGCAGACAGCGTTCAACAGGTGCAAAGGTCTGCTGACGAGTGATCGAGTCCTGGCACACTATGACTCCAACTTGCCACTCACTTTGGCATGTGATGCTTCTGCATATGGCATCGGTGCAGTCATACAACACACAATGCCAAGCGGGGAGGAGAGACCGATTGCATATGCCTCCCGAACGCTGTCCCCAGCAGAAAAAAAGTAC
>JBBPBX010068969.1:7505-18983 GCA_038048925.1 Garcialebias charrua
TTTGAGGGAAGGCCTCAGCTGCCTTGTGGTCAGCACTGGCGGCCTCACCTGTTTAAATGCACACAAACATGACACGGTTAAGCTGTTGTAACACTGTAATAAAAGGAAAAATTAAAGGAAAAAAAATCGTAAGTCCTAGACTAGCTATTAAAAAATAAAAATGAGAAATTAAATGCTCACCCTGTACTTTGATGTTGTGGAAGTTGTTACGCTCTTTGAAGCGAGCAAACCAACCTTTTGGAGGTGTTGAACTGCTCTGATCCAGTGCCCCCCTCCCCCCCCCCGACGTGCTACCTGACGTCCCTTCTCCAGGATCGCTCTGGGAAGACGTCCCTTCTCCAGGATCGCTCTGGGAAGACGTCCCTTCGCCAGAATCGCTTTGTGCACGCCCCTGCCCCCCTGCACCTCCCCCTCTCCTCTCTAGTACTTGCAACGAGCATAAATCCTCCTCGCCTTCTCACAAATTACAGACATGCTAACTGGGATATGCCATTGTGTATTGTCCTCCAGCCATATAGCGCCAGCAACCTTTCCATTTCCACAATCTTACCTGTCCTCTGCTTTGTAATTATGGTTGACCGCATGGGAGCCGAATCACGCATGTGCTGTAAAATGCGCTCTCTGTCCTTAACAATGGTCCCCACAGTCGACCTGGCTAACCCTAGCTTGTCTCCAATAGCACTTGGTGTCATGCCCCGATCTGACATTTTAATAATTTTAGCCTTCGTCTCCAGCATTATTGTTTTACGAGGTTTCTTAGCCTCGGATATATCCGCAGACTTTCCTGGTCTCTTCGGAGCCATTTCTAAACACACACATACACAAAAAAATATATAAAATTGCGTTCGTGCTAACGTGCTGCTAATGCTAAGGAGCTAACGCGCACATTAATGATAACATTCACAAATGAATGGTATGCTAACGTTCGCTTTCTTCTAAAAATTCTAAATTTAAATGTATTACCTGTTCGTTTGTTGTTCGTTCGTTGTTCGTTCGCTGTTCGCTTGTTGTCTTCTCATCAATCGTCGTAACTAACCCACGAGGGACAAAATGACCGCAGCCCTTTAAATAGTACCACTTTACCTGTACAGATCCCTCCGCCGCTAGGTACACTGCGGCTGTGTGTATATCCGCCGGGAGCCCAGCCCCCACTCTCGCTGGCGGTAGTTTTCCACTGTCATGCGCAATGTAATGCCCAACACACAACAGCCAAGGCAATCCCCTCTCCCACCTTTCCGCTTGCCGTACTGACGTAGTTATGCCGTAGCTCGATTACATAATAATAATAATAATAATAATGAATTCAATTTATAACGCACTTTTCATTAGTGAAAATCTCAAAGTGCTACACACATTGAATGCTACACACATTCATACACCGGTAGCGGCAGACTACCATGCAAGGTGCTTTCCAGTCCTACCGGGAGCAACTCGGGGTTAAGTGTCTTGCCCAAGGACACAACGACACATGGTGTGGGGAACCGGGATTCGAACCGCCAACCTTCCGATCGGGGGACGACTGCCATTACCACTACTCCACGGCCGCCTACATATTTTTAACTTGGTTCGTTCGTAGGTCACGTTTTTTTCGCCGTATCTCGATGGCATTCTTTAAAAGTCGTAGGTCCGGGTTGCCGTAGGTTGCGGGTGCCGTAAGTCGGGGGTTCCCTGTAAATATATTTTCTCTTTAGTCCTACTGGCAACAATTGTTGCCAAAGTGTATCACTGTCATTTTCCACTCAGTAAAAAAATCTCAAATGTATTAATGCAACATTTTCCACCTATAAACTAGTAGACAACTTAGACAAATGTTTTGATTTAAAAAATAATTTCCAAGTGCTTCCTGTTGCATGACATCACATGCTTCGTGTGCCTCTGCCTTTATTCTCTTTTATGCTATGCATGCCTTAAGTCTCGAGCCTTGTTTGACATTGTAAGTTTTTTTTTGTACTTGTTTTTTTATAAATAAAAAAAATAAAAAAAAAAGAATACATGGAATATGCAAATCGTCCTGGAAAAAGGTAATTTTCATAAAATTTCTTCTGGTTTTCCCCATACATTTTTATAATTATTTAATCTTTCAAGTCTCTACAGTAACACGCTCAACAAAAATTGTACCTAGGATACTTTTTTTTTTTGTTCATAGGCGTCTTTTTGTAAGTGGCAACAAAAGTTGCCAATGGGCACATAGCTTGTTGCTAACTACAGGAAAACACTGTCTGCAGGATTGCACCTAATTTTCTTATTTCAAATTGTAAAATGATGTGCAATGTCTTATTTTAGTCTTCTAAGGATACGCTTCCTAGCAAAATAAATTATTATGTATTCAAGGCCTGTGTGTATAAGATTTTTATTTGCTGATGAGATGATGATTGAGTATTTGGGAAGGCATGGGTGTGTAGTGATATAGGCCTCTGTCTTGACCTTCGGGTACACCTCTCCACATCTCTCTGAAACTCTGAGTGTTACACCTTCTTGAAGCCCACAGATCATCATCAAGGAGACAAATTGACACTTATATTTTGTGACAATTATTATGAATTAATGGACACTAATTAATCAGATTGAACTTTCTCTTTAATGTGTGTTAATTCAGAATTGATCTACAGTATATTTTTATCATTTTTAATGATGATCTGTTACTTTCATGAGCTTTGGCCTTCTACTGGTTTTATTTCTGCAAAGCAAGCAAGACTCTGTCGCTAAGGCAGAAGTCAGGGTAAGAGCTGTTCTCTTGCAGCCTTCTCTGTTTTGTCTATGAAGTTAGCCATAACATTTTCTGTGCTTGCAAGCAGGCCACCTGGCTGTTTATGTAAACAGTTTTCCTGTTGTCCGTCAAGAGACTTTCTGCCTATGGGATCATACTTCCATCTTTTATTTTGTTAACCAGCCTGTAGCCGTTGAGGAGGTGGGGAGACCCCACCTCCCCCATATAATGGGCACTTCCTATTTGGAAGTTAGTTTTTGGAGGAGAACTACTTGCAACTGTTTCTCTTCCCTCTGAAAGCTGGAGTCGGCCCGGTCATATGTCAACGACCCACGTCTCCGCTAGGATCATAGCAAAGCCTTACTGTGATCCTGTCACTGTTCTGGAAGAATTTGTTTTCTAAAGTTTTATTTTGAAAGTCAGTCTGTGCGCTCGACCGTTGGTCCCTGCCGAGGGAGGCGAGTTCCTCGTATCGTGAATCAGCACACTCACGCTGAAGTCCAACTGGACGGCCACTGGACAAACCCATCCACGTGTGTGTCCACAAACTTCTCCACTCTTGTCTCCAAGAGACGAACCTCCAACAGGTAAAGAGCCGTGGTGTGTTTGAACGTGCGGGAGCCCAGCCAGTCTGCTCGTGTGGGGGAAACGGTGTCACCCAGTCTGGTTCAAAGTAAACAACTTTAGCTTAACTTAGCTCCAGAACTCCTTCCTCCTATTTCTTATTTTTCATAAGCTATTAATCTGTCAAGTAATGTGCCAACAGTTAAGTTTTAATTGTCTGTTTGTTTTAATTTGAATTCTTGTCAACGTAGTTATTAAATCAGAGCTAATATCGATACAAATGTTTAATGTAATTCTTGTGATAGTTTCAATAAAAGGTCTATTTTTTTGGTAGACCAACATAAATTGAAGTCTAAGCGTGAAATTACATTTCTGATTAATCACAGTAAAAACAATTTAGTATCGGAAAAAGGAAGAACTCGCACTTTGGTGGCAGTTTGTGCAAGATTAAAGTCTGCTAAACTGCGCATCCAATAATGGTGGCTCAGTAAGTGTTTAAATACCTTACAAGCATCATTTATTCAATTACAATTGGTGGCTCGTCCGAGTTCCTGGAACGTTTATTAAGTTGTTTGGTGTAGCTTATTTTTGTTAACGGTGTTTGTTGGCATTAGTTTACATCCTGGTTTTGGGCTTGTAAGAATAGTTTTGGCTGGTGAGTGTCCGGGAGTTGCTAATCGCATTGTCTGGATTATTTTCCCGTTAGAATTATTTTTTCATTCACATTTGAACGTAATGCTTGAAGCTGCTGAGTGATAAATGTTTTGTCTGTGCTTGTGAGACGTTTCATTACGTGTCACGAGGCTGCATGCATTGTTCATTTTGTGACCGCCGTGTCACGATCCTGTTTCATTCTATTACATCTGCGATTTATTGTTGAAGGTCTGTTTCACACATTTGCTGCTCCATTTTACCTAATCTGTTACAACGTGTTGTTTGCCGAGGTTCGGGAAAACCCACTCCGCTGGGACCGGATGTATTCCGGTTCCGTTTGACGTAAAGTCCGTTGTTGTACACAGTTAGAGTGCTGCCTCCCCTGGGGGCGTGAGGGTTAGCTTGGTTGTGTTTCAGCTCATTGACAGTATTTTCTGCGGTGTAAAAATACGTTTATTTTGTGGAAGAGAGTCCAGTACTTTGAGCCGAGCTATAATGCTAAACGGTACCGAGACAAGATGGCTGCTTAAAACGCTGTGATTGGTCCATTGTGTGTCGCGTTCAAGAACGTTGGTTTCTGTAGACTCTGGTTGTCAGATTCATTTTTGCACACATTTCTAACAGTTTATTTGTGTTGTTTGAGTTCTATGCACGTGATATCGTCGAAGACTGGCTTAACCGCGGTGTTTTGCGATATTTATGACTGTTTTAGAACGTTGAAAAGACCGTTCCACGCTTTTGTTCGACCGACCGCAGGTCCGTGAACACACCGCTCGAACGGCACGTCACTAGTGGGTGGCGTTAGGTTTGGAAGACACAATTTCCCATGAACACTTGGGTTTTAGAACTACAGTTCTGTCTTCGCTGTGATTGGTCGATTACGCTGTATGTGTTGACGCATGCGCAGTGGGTGAAGCCCCGCTCCTCGTCACTTTTCACTTCAGCTACTTGTCCCAGACGAGTTTCCGTGCTTGTTTGTCCATTACTGTCATTAAAAAGACTGTTTAATCGCGGTGTTTTTGAGATTTTAGTGGGTGGACAGAGCCGGTTGCTCTGAAAAACTGCCGATCGCCATGTGACCAGGTCACGTGACACCGATTTTGCCGGTTTTATGAGGACCGACCTTATTTCTTTTAAACGCAGTTTAAAAGGTTTCACAGTTCAACCGATTTTGCTCACATGATTTCGTTTTGTGAGCCTGGGTTCTAGAGCTTATCACGTTACGCTTTAGATCTGTCTGATTGATGCTTTTCATCCGTGTTGGATGTCTGTGTGGGCTGAAAGCTACGGCTGCGCTCACTGGTGATAACAGCGCCTCTATAGCGGTCAGATAGAGAAATTACAGTCGCTGTGATAAACTCACTTCCAGCGCTGTGACCCCTGCTGGTTACATTAGAAGACGCAGTCTTCCTGTAATGTGTACATGTTAACTGTTCCTGTTTTAAACGGGAAACATTTTGAGAATATTGTACTCACAGCACACTTTAATTTGATTTTCACATATAATCAAATGTTGATGGCAGGACAGTTACACAGATTTAATACAGACATGTCTGTTGTTGATAAAATTTGACACTTTTATCATTGATTCTGTGCAAAACAAACTGTCTGTTTTTATTTTTATTTTAAACTGCAAGTTTAAAATATCACACATGAGGCTTCTTTTGTCTTGGTTTTTCACAAAAAATCTCAAAACGACAGCCGTTTTTGTTTGACCTTGTCACAGGTCGACAAATTACTAAACATCACTGACTTTTTCATTTAACATCTTGGATGTTTTCTGAGCAGCTCATACACTTTGCATATTTGCAAGCTGCGATATGAGACCCACTTTACTTGGTTTTTCGCAGAAAATCAGTACACAGATGGACGTTCAAACAGGTGAACCACCTGAGGGGGGCTCCTCTCCTATCTATCCTAGATGGATGGATGGGGGCCTTGGGATTCCTGCCCGTGCTCCCCGCATTTTGGGGGAATCTGCCTCATCGTATGCTAATTACTTAGCTGCTAGGAACGTCCGTCAGGATAAGTGGGAAAATCCCCTGTCATTCTACGACAGGCTAATCTCGGTCTACTCCGGGGGAAAAACTATTCCTGGATTAGAGGAAAATATGGAGTTTAAACGTCTTTTCATTATGAATCTTATGCCTTTTCAAATGAAATGTGTTCATTTCAAGGTTGATTGCAAAAAAGATTCCATGGAAGTGATAAGACAATATGCTGCGTCAGTTTTTGAGGCCGAAATACAACCTAGGATACCATCAGAGGTTTGTACAGGTCAAAAGGTCACATCCCACTCGCAGGAAGTAGTAGAGGTTCCCTCTCCTTCAAAGTGCGAGAGGACACAGGTTTTTCATGATAACAAACAACAGATCAGTTCCAGCTGGAACAGTGACTCTGGTCGGTTCACGGGGAGTTCTGAACCCCCTGCCCCTCAGGTTGAAAACCCTGTGATGAGCAATGAACCACAAAAGGCAGGTGTTCGCTCTCTAGATGAACCAAGATGGTTCAGATCGAACCAGAAGAGTTCTCACCTAGGTCTCACAGTGGGTGGACTTCGAGAGAAGTTGATGTCTGGGAACCGTGACCCTTTGAAAAAGGGTCTGTCCCGACATGTGCCCCCGAGAAGCGGCCCTCCTGCCCCTGCCCCTCGAACTGCACAGTTTGAGACATGCAATGAGTCACACATGCTCCAGATTATGGAAACGGCGCCTCCGCGCGAGGACGTGACTGAGGTTGTGGTTTGTTTGTCAAATGATTTGAATGTTACAGTGGTTGACCAAGCTGACACAACGTGTGACGTTGTCCTTGATGATAACACAAACAACGTTGTTCATCCTGATGAAGCGACGCGCAGCACTGCCTTTTGCTACAACTCAGTGCACACAGTTGACAACAACAACGTCGACACTGACATAGATGCTGACAGCAAACAAATTGCTGAAGATCCGCATCCTGAAGGTCATGAGGCAGACAGCCATCATGATGCTGACAGCTACGACGATTACGCAGACAGAGTTACGCGTACACAGAGGTGTGTGCTTAAACCTAGAAGGTTTCTGTGTAAGTTTATGAGAATGGGGCGCGCTAAGAAAGCTTACCTGCCACTCAGACTGGAAGGGGTCTTCGCGCGTGAGGCACTCCTGGATAGCGGCTCAGATGTGACTATCATGTCAGCCGAGCTGTTTGAGAGGCTACGGACCGCCGCTAACAGTGTTGGCAGAGAGATACCCCTGACAGAATGTGCTATAGAGTTGCAAGGACTCTCAGAAATGGGTACAACCCTGACAGCTATTGCCATGGTTCACATGCAGATGGGTGAGACGACAATTTGCCATCCGGTACATGTGTCTACGGTGGACTCCTGCCCATTTCTGGTCGGCCAAGATTTCATAAGTCGCTTTGAAGCGATTATAGATTATGGCAGTCAGACAATGTGGGCCACAGTGAGCAGTCCTCTGCCAATCGAGGTGCCTCCCCAAGGTCAGGACACTGACTGTCTAACAGCAGGTACCGCTGAGGTAAAAAAGGCTTCCCCAACTGAGACCACAGACCCGGTAAGTGAACCTTCATATACAGGTGAGACAGAGGAGACTCAACAATTGGACCAGGCTCTGGCCCATCACGAGGACCTCCTCTGCGAGCTGACACCTTCAGCACTCCCTGACCACTTCCTACCACAGGTGGAAGAGGGTGTGGTGATCCAAGAGTCCCACACCGATGACGCTGTACTGTCCTGTGGGGCAGGTAATTCGGCAAACAGCCGAGCTTTCAGTGAAGTCTTGGTTCAAGGACATCTGAGCCCACAAGGTGACAGTCTACTACACGTTGACAGTCACTTGGACTTCATTGTTACAGATTTTGAGGACCCCTCCTCAAACAAAAGGGGGGCAAACTCACACTTCCTACCACAGGTAGAGGACGGTGTAGAGATCCAAGGATCACACACCGAGAACGCTGTGCTGTCCTCTGGGACAGGTAATTCGGTTATCATCCAAGCTTTCGATGAAACCTTGGTTCAAGGACATTTGAATTTAGAACTACTCAGAAATGACTTAGTTCTTACAGACTCAAAGAGCACCTCTTCATTCATGAAGTGGGAAGACATACATCACAACGACAGAGACACGCCTGCGACGGCGCCGACAGTTGTGACACACCTGCATTACGCAGAAAGGGGTAAACGTACAGAGGTACGTTGGCCGAAACCTATAAGGTTCCTGTACAAGGTTCCCCATAAACTGCGCGAACAGCTTAAACTAAACAAAGGCATCCTAACTCGTGCCCATGGACGGACGTCCACACCCGTGTGCTTGGTCCCTCATGACCACAGGGGGGTGATGTTAGGCCATGCCCATGTCAAGGACAAAGATTTCAATAACCCCACAAACGACAAAGCTCTCGCAAACTCAAAGACTTCATGGGAAAACAAGGTCGTCCAAGCACAGGATAGTAAATAAACTAAACAGTTTAAACTATACTAGTTGCGAAGAGAAACCGTTCCAACTAGAACTTAGAAACGCTAAGAATAATAACCACAACAAAAAACTAACCTTAACAACCGTTTAAATCTGGAGGATTTAATTGACATCGGTTATAAAGCTAAGAACTGTTTTTCTTGTGTGAAACACGTTGGAATCTGACGACCAGAGTGAGTTTGACGTAGTGAAACGTTGTTTTTTAGTTGCTTAATTGCTACTTTTGTGTTATTGAAGTTGTTATTGTTTTCTGAACACTCCCAGCCAAAAGAGGTTTTGATTGTTGATAAGTTGAAGACTTAAATGGATTTTAACTATGCCAACATGCTGTTCATTTTGTTAAAGATCTCAATCTTTGAAGAGTCATAGTAGATTAATACTACTTAAGGTACTATAATCTACACTGATCTCCCAATCATTTAGGTAGAACCGATTCGATCGTTTCTATTCTAGATCTATTCATTTTGATGAGTCTCGCCATAGACTTCAAAATTTTTAGGGATTACCAAATCTTGCGTCGTTCGTCTAAAAGACAACAGACATTTAGACCAAACTAGTTTCATTTTTATTTTTAGTTTAACCTAAACTAAATAATGAATGGAGGAATAGTTTGAAAGAAGAGGCCTTCGTTACAGAAGCCCTCCACATTTCTATAGGTATAGATCCCTATATCTGATTTTTACAGCATTGATCCACCCCATAATTGGTAATTTTAGCTGATCTAATCCATGATAGCTTACATACCAGGTGCATATAGGTAAGGCTTAATGTAGAATCCCTATCATAAGCCCACCTAAAACCACATAATTGCATGACACATTGAACCAGGGTGNTATATATATATATAATATATATATATATATATATATATATATGGATCTCTTAAAAGTCTTTATTACCAGGGAGTAAAGTTGTCAGTATCCATTTGCTTCAGAGCAGCAGTGAGAAAAAGAGGCCTGTTCCCAATGGGTTCTAGCAAGTTTATGTCTAACCGTGTTATGATGTCTAGAGGGTTGCAATAAGTTTTGACTCAAGCTGCCATTCCTTGTTATTTTCCTGACAAGTGCTGCTAAATTTTAGCCTAATGGGCTGACTGTGCAGCTTCAGGCCTGCTGGCAACAGTATGAGAGAATATAAACACAGTCTTGTTGAATTAATGGTCTGTGCACTACAAAGATGCAAATTTGTAGGCATGACAACAAATATTAAACCATCTCCATTGGCTTATTATGTTGTAAATATAAAGCAGTGCCTGCTAGATGAATACAGGTGCTAACAGTTATGACTAACTGAAAACATTTTTATTAAATATTTTTAACTGTGAATGTGCAGTTTAAAATGATAATGGCTCAACTGGAAGAGTTTTTGCCTCTTAGTGAGAAGGTCGTTGGAACAAATCCCAGCCAGGAACCTTTCAGGGTGGAGTTTGTATGTTCTCTCCGTGCATGCGTGGGTTTTCTCCGGGTGCTCCAGATTCCTCCCACAGTCCAAAAACATGATTGGTAACTCTAATTGTTCTTAGGTGTGAGTGAGAGAGTGAATTTTGTCTCGTTTGTCTCTAGGTGTCCCTACGATATAGACTGGAGACCTGTCCAGGGTGTCCCCGCCTATCACACAGTTACTGGATATGGACACCAGTAACCCAAAAAGGAAGAAGTGGGTAAAGATAATGGATGGATGGATGGATGGATGGAACTGGGAATGCCTTACCTGTATATAAACAACCTCCTGTACAGGATAAAGTTATACATTGGGTTTCCCAATGACACTAAATTCACTTGTTAATGAAAGTAACAATTCAGGTCTTTCAAAGTGGGGTTCTATGGAATAGCTGTGAACAATAAATGCAATACCTGTTGTAGATATCTCATAGAATGACTCCAGATTTGAGGAACAGAGTTAGTTCTAACCAAAGTGGTAAGCCTGAGTGAAGCTGCAATGCAGTTTTCTGCTACCTTTAAAAAAATCTAATATATAAAGTGGATTATGTGAGCGCATAAAACTGTTATGCTGTAGAAATATTAAAATGCTCCTGCTGGAAGTTCCCCTAACTCCACACAGTGCTCCAGCACACTGCTTTTGCTGCTGTCTGTGCTTTCAAAAAGCTTAAGACATTTATGTAACTTGCAGTTAATAGCAGAGTGTTTAACTCTTGCACAACATCCCACATTATATAAAAAGCCAGAAGTTTTTGTGTCAAGGTCGGGAACAATGTATCCACTTCAATGTCTCTTTCCTGCGGGGTCCCACAGGGCTCTATTCTTGGTCCACTTCTCTTCACGCTTTACATGCTCCCGCTGGGGTCCATCCTAAGGAAATATGGTATTTCGTTCCATTGTTATGCGGATGACTGCCAGATCTACCTGCCACTGAAACCAGCTAATGCAGGCTCCCTCCACCCTCTCCTAAAATGTCTGGACGACATTAAGACTTGGATGGCTTCAAACTTTCTAAGTTTTAATGATCAGAAGACTGAAGTCATCATCTTTAGCCCTAGCTCAGCTGCTGCCTCTGATCATGTAAACTTGGACTCCCTCCAGCCCAATCAAGCACTCTGTGAGAAATCTTGGGATGGTTTTTGACTCGGACCTTAAGTTCGATAAACAAATCAGTTCCGTTCTGCAGAAAAGTTTCTTCCAACTGCGGCAGGTAGCTAAAATCAAGCCAGTGTTGTCCAGACCGGACCTTGAGACACTAGTCCATGCGTTCATCACAACCCGCCTGGATTATTGCAATGCACTGTATGCTGGGATCAGCCAGACCTCCTTCTCACATCTCCAGCTCATGCAAAATGCAGCAACTCAGCTTTTAACCGGTACACGTAGGTCTGAGCACATTACACCAGTTCTCTCCTCCCTGCACTGGCTCCCCGTGCGAACTAGAGTCGACTTTAAAATTCTGTTGTTGACCTACAAATGCCTATATGGCCTCACTCCCCATTACCTCTCTGAGCTGCTGGAACCATATGTTCCCTCGCGGGCTCTGAGATCATCCGATCAGTTGCTTTTGGCGGCTCCAAAATACGACTGAAGCTCCGTGGAGATCGGGCGTTTTCAGTCATCGACCCCAAACTTT